>JZKD02S1550437.1:78967-117882 GCA_000966675.3 Picea glauca
TTTGAACCCTTCGATGAGTGGTTCTGTTTCCATTGGCTCCTCTCTTTTTCTCCTTGGGTGCTCCATCCATAATTAAAAGAAAACAATAATATATTTTGGTCATTTGATGTTCTCCTAAAATCATACACTAGGGGGATCTATTATCACCTAAAATTGGACAACATAGATGAAAATTCTAGGTGCACCAAAATACTGTAACAATAGTATGGATACCATGAAATAAAACCCACGTTTACATCATATGCCCTCTACTTAACTTATGGGAACCCCTTTCCTAAATTTAATTTCATTCAAAAAGAATAAAACCCACATTTACATAATAATAATCCCCTTGATTAAATTTAGGAACCCCTTTCATAAAGTTAATCTCACTTACTTAAGTCATAAATCTTTTTTATGAATTTTCTCCCCTATTTTCAATTAAAAAATTCAAACTAATGAGATAAATCCCATATTTTTCCTATAAGTAGGAGAGGTCTCCCCCAATTTAATATTCTTGTTGATTTTTTCACTCATCTCTCCTCTCTTTCTCTTTATTTCCTAATTGTGGATTTGTTTATGCTAGGTTTTCTCCTCTACTCTTGAAACCCTAGTTTCATGAGGAGTACATTTTTGTTGCAGCCATATCTATCCAGAGGAGAGAGAAACTAGAGCCACACACTCAGGGAAATCAAAGAACCCTCCCAAGGAGAGGCCAACACAAGATCAACAACTTCAAAAGTTGTCTACATGTATCATTGTATAACTATTCTAATTCGATAATTGATTCATTCATTCTTTGATTAATTTGTTGTTCTTATCTCTTTACTTTTGTTGCATTTTATTTTTATTGATATAAGAATAACATAGATTTAGGAGAGTATTTGTTCTTTGAAATCTATGGTTTTTAGTTTTCAAATTTTATTTGTTTGTGATCTTTAATCAACCACAAGCTTTGCAATTTTTCCCACTCTATTTGAATATTTTCACCAACAATAAGGTTGATGGAAAATAGTAGTTGTACAAGGGTGCACAACATTTTAGTTGCAAGCAATTTTCATATAGTAGCATCATGCATAGAAGCAAAGACATTTGTGATACCAAGCACAAAGGAGAAAAAACTATGTAGATACATGTGGATGGGAGGGTGTGTATAACCAAAGAAGACATGTAAGTAAGGTGATGTTAAATAATATGTGTATAACAATTTTTAGGAGTAAATAAAGTGTTAAGTATAGTACACAAGTACATAAACAAGGAGGAGGTTTGGAACATGAATGACATAAAATACGAGACACAATAGGAATTTGATGTTTTATTTACAAAACTTTTATGAAACAATTTATTACAACAAACCTATATCAATTATATGTTAATGTCATAAATGTGTATAATTGGATTAGGTGGGTTGTTATGAGGAGTTTGAGTAAGAAGAGAACTCAAAGGAGGAATATTAGTGCAAATTTAAATATACAGGGATGTTTTATAGAGTTGAAGGCTATGAACTATGAGATATTTGATAGAGTTACATAGGAAAAAGTATGGGATTCAAGACATGTCAATCCTTAATAAGATTATTCGTTTTGCATCGAATTGAGTATTTTTAAGTCATTGAATCTTTTTGCATTATTATGTCCTATGCTATACCATAGATTCTTGTGTTGCACAACAATTTGGGTTTGTGAAGTAAAGGGGTACATTATACATCCATTTTATCAATTTTAGAGAAAAGAGATTCCAAGCTAGGAGTATACGAGTAATCATGGAAATGTACATGTATATCACTATTATGCTATAAAATACAATGTAGTATTCTTAAAGCACTAATCCGATTTTCTCCATCATTAGTGGCATTTATTCCTAGTTTCAAAAAACAAAGGAAAAAAGTGTAGACTACTAAAGGTGGCAACTATCGTGGTGAACCATGCACTAAGTTTGAAAAATAAGTGAACTACCTATGCGAATTCAAACAAGGGAGATAGTTGCACAGAGGAAACTAATCCCTACCATGTTGGATAATTGTAGTCTTTGCGGGAACATATGAAAGTCAAATGAAGTGATGAATTTAAACTCCCAATGATTAATTGGGACTATATTTTTTTCGTTAATGATTATTTGCAGAGTAGATAGTACAGGACATCATCGTCTGCGATATGTTATGGAAATTTTAATTTTGTACATCTCAGAAGTAAAACAATGTTTTAAATAATGTTTATGTCATGAAGAACCCAGACCATGCCTTCAATCATCATGGATTATGTAGTCATTACGTGATCACAATTATTACATATAATGAATAGCTCCTATGAAGCTTCATTTTGTTAATGTATGCATAACATCAGACATGTAGTTTATTTCTCCTTCTCCTTATGTAGGATTCATCTCTATAAATGTGTCTATGTGAGATCCCATGACCTCAAAATATCTTCATGTTTTTTAAGATTTTTCCTTGGTTTTTATGAATATGACCAACTGCTTTACACTCGATATAACAATTTTCTTCCCTCCAGTATGTATTATACTCTCATTTCTTTGATGCATGTTTCTTTTTTATAAAAGTTCAAATGTTTTCTATACACAACAACGATAAAAAAAATTAAATACATATCAATCATACGAAATAATTCCATAACTTGATACAATTTAAAGATTCCTTTATTTTATATTTTTTCATATGAAGTACTTGTATATACTCGTTCAATGGAACCTGCAACAAAATAAATATACATATTTTTTTTGTTGTAACTTACGTCCATGTATGAATGAAATTATATCCATTGTGTAATGTTTATTAAACTCAATACATGTATGACTTGTGTACTTATAAATATACACATTTCTCTTCTCATAATTTTAAAATTTAATGTTTATTTTATAAAATATTTTTAGTTTAAGACAAAATTTTTTTATCTTCTAAAGCTATACGAGTTATGTTATCGTATTTTAGTGAAATAATGTAGCTATGTATAAATATATGAAAGATAAGGCTTTCATCATGGAATGCAATTTTTATCTATCTATGTATTGTTATAATACTAAACTCACTTCAAGTGTATTTATCATAGTTTTATAATAATAAAATACACATTAGTGAGAAGGTGTAGTTATGATGGTTTGACAGGGACAATTCAACACGTAACATTATCCTCTTCCAAATAGAGAATTCTAGGTAGTGATGGATGCAACCTCGGTTAAGAGGTGATGGAAAATCCACACAGAGCATCATAGGAAGCCATGGATGCAACCTGAGTTACTAGGTGATGGACAAGAACAACACACCCGGTCCTAAGGCATCCCCAATAAGACGACCCAAATACGGAAGCAGGAATCTCAGTCTCAATATTAACAGAGTAAATACACATGTTTCTCCTCTACGGAAGATTCCGAAAGGGATGCTTCACAACCCACGTAACCTCGTTGGCCTCAACCAAGTCATTGAATTCAACTTGCACGTTCTTTGTGCCACAAATATTTTCAAGAATCTAGAGGCCTTCTTGTAGCCTCCCCTGCTCCACTAGTGTCTTTGGTGTTTCCGAAAGAAAATAGTCGTCGATGGACATCAGAAGGGTGGGAATGACAGACAGGCCTAAAGATAAACACCAACCCCATGGATGAAGTTTGTTTGTGAGCATAATTTCAATGAATTTTTCTACTTGCGGTGAATTTGTTGCTAATATCATAGTAGGAGGTGTTGGTTCAAATTTAAAAGGTTGTTTTTGAAAGCAAGAAGTGTATGAAAGATGAAGTTACCGATGGAAAAGACGTTCTACCTTCCTTGACATAGCATGGACATGCTTATACTGTTGGGAGGATGTTTATAAGAAAATCATGTAGTATGATTTTCTTATAAAGATAAGTCATTAGTTTGAATGAATTGTTCATCCCACCTTGGACCTTGGCCAATGCCATTTCTAAGAGATAAAATGACACCGAATGTAAAATGAAATAGTAAATTCAATAGGGTTTGATGAAAATAGACACGAAGAACATACAAAGAACATACAATAGCACAAATTGTGAATGAAAATAGTAAAGTTATTAGGGTTTGATGTAAACAGAGTTGCAGAACATAAAATGACATTTTTTTTTTGTAAATTCCTGAGCTAATTCATTAATAATACAGTTATAGTACAGTCAAGAAAACATAGGTAAAATGAAAAAATAATGTCAAAGAGGAAGACATAGAGTTATAAGTCTTGGTCTGCCCTTACTGGGAAACTAGGCAGACAAAAACATGGAAAAAAACAGGCCTGCCCATGGAGGGAAACCAAACGCTTAAAAAAACATCATGTCTTGGAAATGTGTAATATAGACTATGAAAAACTATTATTAAATCAAACACAGGAAACCTAAAAAAAGACGAGAGTGAAAAAATTAAGGAGGAAGACCGCTGGGGGGATTTCTTCGATCACTGGACACCCAACACCCAACAAAGTCGTTGTCGTCGTTGTTGGAGTAGTTAGTGGAGCTGTATTTTTCCTCTCTGGTTGGAAGTCATGTGCACTTGAAGAAGGAGGATGGGGAAGGAAGGTCAGTGCAATAGACTTTCCGCGTGGGGGGAGAAATCTAGGCATCGCTCTCTTGAGCTACTTGCTTGACCAATTGAGCTTTTGTTCTATGCTTGCAGGGGATGTATGAAGGCACCAGGTTGTTTTGATGGCCATCCAAAGGTGGAGCTTGGGCACTAGGAGACTGAGGTGAGTCGAAGGGACTCTGAATGAGGATCCCAGGAATACTGAGGAGGGTGCGAGCCAACAAATGTTTTATTGTCCAATAGCTTCTACGGTGCCTTTGGGTGCGTTGGGTTTTCAGATGTTAATTGGTCATCTCCTCCTCCCAATCGTCCAACATTTTCCTAATGGAGAATGAGAATGAGAGATCATAACCCTCCTGAAAGATGATGACAAGTTGAGAGTGTGATCTTGTCACTCGACCTCTTCATGCACCTCTTCCAAGGTGGGGAGTTACGCACATTTGTCTAGGAATAATAGGAGTCTGGTGCACTTTGTGTATGTTGATGCAAGATTGTATCAAAATCAGGAGAAGACCAGTGGAGAATTCCAATAGAGGGCTGTCAGGAGAGCTCTGAGTGTGAAAAGAAGGCCCGTCGAGCAAGAGCAGGAGTGGGAGTCAAAGGATGAACATAATGAGACAAAAGTGGAGGTTCCTTGGGATGATACAGGAGGAATTATAGGAACTCACAGACCGCATCATGTACATGACCATTCGCGACGCCATAGTACTACGACACAACTGGAACATGAGAGGAGAGGCTCACATAGTTAATTCCTAGAGAATTGAGCAACACCCAATATTAATTTGCATGGAGGGTGTAGGGGGTTGGAGCGAGATGTCCCTCAGTTTGTATGCTAGAGGTGACACTAGTGGGATCCAAGTTGACTACGCTATCATCTGCATCCAGGGAACATAAAATGACATTGTTTGTACATGAAAATAAGATATTTATTAGGGTTTTATGCAAATAGAAATGCAACACAAGAAATAATGAGTATTTGATTCGACCACTATTTTCAGAACCTAAAGATCATATACTTCGTTGCCGATCCATATTATTTTTGGAATGAAATGAAAGAATATATATTACAATGAAATATACATAAAAATTGCTAGAAACGGAGAAATATAATAATACATGATTTCTATTAATGAAATAAATGTACAGAGACTGTAAAAATAAAAAGTGAAAGACTCGCTAGAATGGTAGAAGATTTATCTCTGAGAAGAGATGTGACGGATACGCTCATTCTCAAGAAGATGATTACAATGAGGCTTTGAAGGAATTTCTATGATAAGAATGAATTCCAAAACCATAGACATCCAAAAACCTAACCCTAGGAGATGAAGCACCAAAACTCATGTGGGCCCTGTTGGGGTAAGTTAGTACATTAAATTCCTAGGGTCATAATTTTTGCATACGATCTCCATTTTAGGCGTGTGATAGCCCATTGGAAAGGTATTTTTGAGAACTACACATTATGCTCTCAAACTCTGACTCAGTCTACAGTTTGACTATGGAAAGATAAGAAAACACTATTTAGAGCCCCAAAATGACCCTGGAAGTACATAAAGATGTACTGACATGAAAACTTCCAAAATAAACTAGTTGGAATAGGTGGGTGGCCAACAATATCAACCTAGATGTTGTGTAGGGATTCATGAATACCCTGTAAGTGCAGAACCCATAATTAAAAATAATTGTCCCCATTATAGAGAAATGTGCTGAACTGAAAACAGTCAAGATGAGCTAGTTGTAATTTGGAACAGGTGCGACAGAGAAACATGATGAACTAAAAAATGTCAAGACGAGCTAGTTGGAATTTGGAACAGTTGTGACAAATAAATGTTTTGAGCTAAAAACTGTCAAGATGAGCTAGTTGGAATTTGGAACAAGTGGGTGACCACAAATATGCACCTGGATAAATCCTATCACCTTAGGAATCAATGCTCTCCATTGCATTGAGCGTCTGGGGAAGAGGGGGAAGTGTTTTATGAATCTGAATCTTGGTGATATGCATGCCTTATTGGATAAGTTGTGTTGCTTGGTCTTTGGAAGGCTATCACGAACTTGTTGCTGGAAGGGTTGAATCTGTTCCACCAACCTATTGTCTCTGGGCTTGGCAGGGCATTGTGTAGGAACCATTGTAGGTGAAGGAACAATATCTTCTTTCTCTTCTGCAATATTCTTTTGCTGGATAGAAGGTGTTGAGGATGCAGTGGTTGTAGTGGCCTTATGTGCATCCTTTGAAAATACTATGAAGAGGATGAATGATGTAGGAGCATCGCTAGCAACAAGCGAGTGCGAGGGAGGAAGACAACTGGGATGAGCGCCAACACATTTCAGCGCATTGCAAAAGTGTTTTTGGAATGTTTTTGAAATATTAATGTAATAAGGTGTACCTTGCATTTATATTTTGGAGGATGTAAATAGATCATGAGCGATTTTCTCTCATATGTAGTAGGTAGAGGCATTTATGCATAGTTGATGTAAGTAGGTAGATTTACATTCTAGAATAGACAGTTTAGAGCGTGAGAGGGAAAACCGACTATAGACACCCTCGAATTTGTATCATTGTTGTATCATTAACAATTAGAGATCACTAAGCATAGAGCCGAAGAAGAGAGCTGTAGCAGAAAGTTGTAGAGAAGAACCCATGTACAAAAGTTTGAATTAATGAAAGGAGCTTGATTCAAATTCATGGTGTTATGATGCTTTCTGTGTATACATGTTGAATGGTATGCTTATGGTTGTTTATTCTCTCTGTTATGCATTTGCTTTAAGATTGTGTGAATGTATGATTTCATGTTGAATGTTTGAAGTCTGAGAGAGAGAGAGAATGAGTTTCAATTGTTTCTCAACGTGAGTGAGAAGTTCCTGCAAGTAGTGCAGTGAAGTCGTCCGCAAGGAGTGCATTGACGGAGGTTCAGAGTTTATCTTTGAAAGATCAAGAGAGATACCATTGTTCTCATTCCCGCAGAAGTGCAGGTGAGACACAGGAGACATGCAAGGTGTGCACAGGCCGGTTGAAAGATGAGAACTTATCAACCAAGGGGAGAGTTGAATGACTATTGTTGCAGAAAATTGCGCAGAGTCAAGAGAATCAAATACCTGGAAGTATTTGAAGGGTTGCTGCAAGGAGTGTGTGCAGGAGTCTTTTTGAAGACTCACGTTTGCAAAGAAAGCTCAGGAGGATTAGTGCCTTTGAGATAATCAAAGGGGAGACGAAGCAAAGTTTCTTTGCAGAAGTTAAATCCCAGTGGAAGAACCTTGGTTTATTTCGCAGGAGTTATCAAGGAACAAAGAGCGGTCGAAATTCTCTGTGGGGAATTTCTGAAATCAGGAGGACCGTAGGATCTAGGGAAGTTGTAGGGTGGTTAAAGGCGAGCAAGATTTCCACTCTAGGATCCAGAATCAATGTGGACCGTTGATCGTTATTTTCACCAACCGTCAGATCATTTCGGCATTTCGGGGATCCTAATGCCAAGGAGTTGAGCATAGTGAAACGAAAATCTCGAAGTCGCGAGTTGAAATAGGAAGTGACGTGGAGGTTTGAGATTTCGGCATTACGGCATTACGGGAGTTGGGAGACGGAGGAGACAGTCCCTTGGGAGCGAAAGTCCCAAAAACTCGAAAGAGTGACAAGTGGCAGGAGTCTATGTCAGAGGTAGGAAGTGGTTGAGTGAACATGTGGCATGTCCTTGTCAAAAAGGTAGAGTCAATCCTTGTTGACTATTTTGGGGTTCGGAGGTTGGAGAGTTGAGAGTTTTTCATTTGTATTCGTGAAATCGTGAAGTCCGAAATCCCGATGAAGTGAGAAGTCCGTTGTGGGACCATCATTTGATAGTGTGTCAGAATTCGACATTTCGGCATTTCCGAGGACAAGGGATCGAGTTTCTTTGTTCCGAGATTCTCGAAATCGTGAAATGCGATAAGAAATTCGGCAAATTGGCATTTCGGGTTTCCATAGTTGGAGAGTCGAGAAACTCGGAAGGAGAAGTCGTGAAGTCGCGAAACCCGAATTTTCGAAGTTGTGAAGGGCGTGATTCTATTTCGGGTAAGGAGATTTGGGTTGATGCTTTGTGTTTGATCACCTGAGCACACCCATAAGGACCTGTGGATACACCATTGTGTGTGAAGGGTATTTCCCAAGGGGAAACCAACGATTCAATCAAGCTCAAAGGGAAGATAAGAATGATCCTATGCGGACCTTGGACCTGAGGGTTTGGGGGTCTGTATTAATTGTGGTATTAGAGCACAGAAAAAGTTATTTTCTTTCTATAGAGGAGGAAGGAAGAATATTTCTCAGCCATGCCTCCGAGAAGAAGAGATAGACGAATGCCTGATCTAGCAATGGAAAGGGAAATGCGTGAACTACGTGCCAGGCTTGATGCCATGGAGAAAACACAGAGGCGCACAGTTGACACTAGAGATATCAGTGAGGATGACAGTGAAAATGAAGTTGGACATGGAGAAGCAGTTGTAGTCGAAGATGCTGTAGACAAATGCCTATTCAGGGCTGTCGCAAGGATAGGTGTCAGGGAAAAAATGGAGATTCCCATGTATGAGGGAAACCTGGATGTTGAGGAACTTCTAGACTGGATTAGAGCTCTAGATAAATATTTTGAATACGAGGACGTCGAGGAAGACAAGAAGGTCAAACATGTTGTCACAAGACTTAAAGGACATGCAACACTGTGGTGGGATGAAATGCAGGCTGATAGACGCTGCAAAGGCAAGATAAAAATCAAAAGATGGGATAGAATGGTCACAAAGATGAAAGCCAAATTTATACTCAGGGATTATCAAATTACTCTGTTTCGGAGAATGCAGAACTTGAGACAGAAGTTGATGTCAATGAAAGAATACACTGAAGAATTCTACAAACTAAACATCAGGGCAGTTCATTGGGAAAGTGATGATGAAAAGGTTTCTAGATACATGAATGGTCTGAGATATGACATCCAAGATGAGATGAGCATGATGATCATTTGGACTGTAGAAGATGATTATTAGATGGCTCTGAAAGCTGAAGAGAAGCTGAGCCAGAAGCAAGGTCAGAGAGTTCGAGGTAGAAGTCAAGTCAGAGGCAAAACAGTTGCCCAAGACAAAACTCAGAGACTTCAAGAGGATGGAAGGAAACCTCAAACTCAGCATGAGAGAGGAGGAAGATCATAGAGAGGATAGTATGCTGATAAGAATGCTTTTCCTCGTATGAGAGGAAGAGGAAGAGGAAGAGGTGGAGAAATAAAATGATTTACCTGTGGAAAAAATGAACATAAATCCTATGAATGTCCAGATAAGAAGAAAGAAGGAGGTGAGACTCCCATTGTTGAAGCACAAAGAAGAAATGTTGAGGCAAAAGATGCTGAGGGTGGAAGATCACTGATGATGAGAAAAGTTCTCTTAACGCAAGAGAAAGAGGCAGAGAACCCAGCCCAAAGGAACAGACTTTTTCAGACTGCTTGCAAGACAAAGACAGGGTATGCAAAGTCATTGTGGATAGTGGTAGCACAGACGATCTCGTTTATATAGAGATGGTAGAAAAGATGGAGTTGGAGACTATTGAACATCCAAGCCCATACATAGTTTTGTGGCTACAAAAAGGACATCAGGTAAATGTCACTAAACAATGTTTAGTTGAATTTAAAATAGGAGGATATAAGGATGAAATACTATGTGATGTCATTGCCATGGATTTTTGTCATCTATTGCTAGGTAGACCGTGGCAATATGACAGAAATGTGATTCATGATGGGAGAAAGAACACATACACCCTGGAGAAGAATGGGAGGACTCACATGTTGTTGCCGATTAAGGATAAAGAAGTGAAGTCAGAGGTGAACAACACTGTACTTATCATGAGTGGGAAGGAACTTCTTAAGGAGGTTAAGAAGAAGGAAGACACACAATTTATTGTGGTTAGGAAGCCTAGAATTGTGTTGACCAGTACAAGAATGGATGATTTACCAGAGGAAATCCAGAGGTTGCTGGAAGAGTTTGCTGATATAGTAGTGGACAAACTACCTCATTCATTGCCACTGATCATAAGTATAAGTCATCACATTGATCTTATACCTGGAGCTAGTTTACCAAACAAAGAAGCATACCGATTGACATCGCAGGAGAATGAAGAGGTCAAAAGACAAGTCCAAGATTTAATGGACAAAGGATTGTTTAGAGAAAGCTTGATTCCATGCGTTGTTCCAACAGTGCTCAACACAAAGAAAGATGGAGGTTGGAGTATGTGTACAGAATCAAGGGAAATCAAGAGGATTACTATTAGATATAGATTTCCTTTGCCAAGGATGGATTATTTGATGGATTGCTTGAGTGGAGCAATTTTTTTTTCAAAGATTGATTTGAAAAGCGGATATCATCAAATTCGTATGAGGGAAGGTGATGAATGGAAGATAGCCTTCAAGACAAATGAAGGGTTGTATGAATGGCTTGTTATGCCATTTGGCCTAACAAATGCGCCTAGTACTTTCATGAGGTTGATGAATGAAGTCCTGAAGGATTTCATAGGGAAATTTTTCATCGTATATCTTGACGATATATTGATTTTCAATGAGACCGAAGTAGAACACTTGAAGCATTTGGCTACAGTGATGAGGAGACTACAACAAGAGAAGTTGCTGATAAACGTGAAGAAATCATCATTTATGAGGACAAAACTCATTTATTTGGGTTTTGTTATCTCTGCAAATGAGATGAAAATGGATCTGGATAAGGTAGAGGTGATTAAGAATTGACCATCGACGAAGTGTATATTTGAAGTTAGAAGCTTTCATGGATTGGCTAGTTTCTACAGGAAATTTATCAGAAATTTCAGTGGAATTAGTGCACCGATGATGGACACGGTGAAGAAAAAACATAAGTCTTTTCACTGGACAGAAGAAGCAGAGAAAATTTTCAATCTACTGAAGAGGAGGATTATTGAACAACCAATTCTGGTGTTGCCAGATTTCAGTAAGACATTTCATGTCAGGTGTGACGCTAGTGGATTTGCAATTGGAGCGGTCTTGAGCCAAGACGACAGGCCGGTCACATACTTCAATGAAAAACTGAATGAAGCAAATATTAAATATTCAACATATGACAAGGAATTCTATGCGGTCATACAAGCGCTGAAGAAATGGAGACATTATTTGGTTCCTAAAGAGTTTGTTTTGTACAACGACAATCATACTTTGGAATTCGTGACTCAACAGGATAAGTTGAACCAAAAGCATGCAAGATGGGTTGAATACATGCCGAATTTTACTTTTGCAATTAAACATATTTCTAGAACTGCTAACAAAGTTGTTGATGCTTTGAGCATAAAATGTTTTCTTATGCAGGAATTTAGAGTAAAAAATTTGGGTTTTGATAACCTCAGGGACATGTATAGAGATGATCTAGATTTCAAAGAGGCATATGAGGCATCTGAGAATCCAATTCTTAGGGACAAAATTCAATGGACCGAATATATGATCCAGGATGGATTATTATTCAGGGGAAATCAGTTATGTATTCCAAAATGCTACATGAGGGAGAATCTGCTGAAAGAAAAACATAGTGGAGGATTGGCCGGACATTTCGGTCATGAAAAAACATTCTCAAAGTTGAATGGATCATATTTTTGGCCAGGTATGAGGAAAGATGTAAAAATATTTGTGGACAGATGTAAAATTTGTCAGCACACCAAAGGAAGAAAGTTGAACACAGGGTTGTATCAGCCATTACCCATACCTGAGAGGCCGTGGGATGCAGTGAGCATGGATTTTGTATTGGGGTTGCCAAGAACACAAAGAGGATTTGATTCAATATTTTTGGTGGTAGACATATTTTCAAATATGGCACACTTCATACCATGTTAGAAAACCAGTGACACAACTCATATTGCGAACCTATTTTTCAAAGAAGTCATCAGACTTCACGGTTTGCCAAGGAGTATTGTTTCTGATGGAGACACCAAGTTCGTAGGACATTTCTGGAGGACATTATGGAAGAAGTTGGGGACAAGTTTGTCATTTATCTCAGCTTATCATCCTAAGACGGATGGGAAAACAAAAGTTGTGAACATGAGCTTGGGAGATTTACTGAGAAGCCTCGTGACTGAACACCACAGTTAGTGGGATCACATTCTTCCACAGGCGGAATTTTCTTACAATGATTCAATCAACAGAAGCACATGGCATAGTCCATTTCAGATTGTTTATGGAATGCAACCCAGGGGAGTATTTGAATTGAAAGATTCAGAACAGACTGAGTTCATAAGTGCTAGTGCGGAGGATTTTACAGAAGCAATGAAGGAACTTCAAAACCAAGTGAGGGAACGTTTGCAAAATTTGAGTCAAGAGTATAAATGCAGAGAAGATCAACACAGGCGAGAACTAAAAATGAAAAAGATTGGACCATGCAAGGTCTTGAAGAAATTTGGGGAAAACACATATGAGATTGAATTACCCGATGGGATCGAAATTTCACCGATATTCAATATTGCGGATTTATACCCTTACAGATCTGGAGAAGTAGGAGAAGACAGTGAACAGACAGAGGTTAAGTGGACTAAACAAATGCCTGTATCTGAAAAGCCATAGATGGAAAGTATACTTGATAAGAGGGTCAGCAAGAAGACCAGGAGGAAAGAGGATTTTGAATACTTGGTCAAATGGAAGGGACATCCAGTTGAAGACGCCAGCTGGGAAAATGAAGCAAAAATTCATAAGCATGGATAGACTGTGCAAGAGATCATGAACAAGAGTCCATGAAAATTTTCAAGCGAGGGAGTATGATGCAGGAGCATTGTCAACATCAAGTGAGCGCGGGGGCGGAAGACAACTGGGATGAGAGCCAACACATTTCAATACGTTGCAAAAGTGTTTTGGAATGTTTTTGAAATATTAATGTAATAAGGCGTACCTTGCATTTATATTTTGGAGGATGTAAACAGATCATGAGCGATTTGCTCTCATCTGTAGTAGGTAGAGGAATTTATGCATAGTTAATGTAAGTAGGTAGATTTCAATTCTAGATTGGACAGTTTAGAGCGTGAGAGGGGAAACCGACTATAGACACCCTCACCTTTGTATCATTGTTGTATCATTAAAAGTTAGAGATCACTGAGCATAGTGCAGAAGAAGAGAGCTGTAGCATAATGTTGTAGAGAAGAACCCATGTACATAAATTTGAATTAATGAAAGGAGCTTGATTCAGATTCATGGTGTTATGATGCTTTCTGTGTATACATGTTGAATGGTATGCTTATGGTTGTTTATTCCCTCTATTATGCATTTGCTTTAAGATTGTGTGAATGTATGATTTCATGTTGAATGTTTGAAGTCTGAGAGAGAGAGAGAATGAGTTTCAATTGTTTCTCAACCTGAGTGAGAAGTTCCTGTAAGGAGTGCAGTGAATTCGTCCACAAGGAGTGCGTTGATGAAGGTTCAGAGTTTATCTCTGAAAGCTCAGGAGAGATACCGTTGTTCTCATTCCTACAGAAGTGCAGGTGAGACACAGGAGTTGTGCAAGGTGTGCGCAGGTCTGTTGAAAGATGAGAACTTATCAACCAAGGGGAGAGTTGAAGGATTGTTGTTGTAGAAAAGTGCACAGAGTCGAGAGAATCAAATACCTGGAAGTATTTGAAGGGTTGCCACAAGAAGTGTGTGCAAGAGTCTTTTTGAAGACTCGAGTTCGCAAAGAAAGCTCAGGAGGATTGGTGCCTTTGAGATAATCAAAGGGGAGATGAAGCAAAGTTGCTTTGCAGAAGATAAATCCCAATGGAAGAACCTTGGTTTATTTTGCAGGAGTTATCAAGGAACAAAGAGTGGTCGAAATTCTCTGTGGGGAATTTCTGAAATCAGGAGGACCGTAGGATATAGGGAATTTGCAGAGTGGTTAAAGGCAAGCAAGCTTTCCACTCTAGGATCCAGAATCAATGTGGACCATTGATTGTGATTTGCACCAACCGTCAGATCATTTCGTCATTTCAGGGATCCTAATGCCAAGGAGTTGAGCACAGTGAAACGAAAATACTGAAGTTGCAAGTTGTGATAGGAAGTGACATAGGGGTTCATGATTTTGGCATTACGAGAGTTGGGAGATGGAGGAGACGACGCCTTGGGAGCGAAAGTCGCAAAAACCTGAAAGAGTGACAAGTGGAAGGAGTCTATGTCAGAGGTAGGAAGTGGTTGAGTGGACAGGTGGCGTGTCCTCGTCAAAAAGGTGAAGTCAATCCTTGTTGACTATTTCGGGGTTAGAAGGTTGGAGAGTTGCGAGTTTTTCATTTGGATTCGCAAAATCGTGAAGTCTGAAATCTCGATGAAGTGAGAAGTCCATTGTGGGACTAGCATTTGATAGCATGTTGGAATTCAACATTTCGGCATTCTCGAGGACAAGGGATCGAGTTTCTTTGTTACGAGATTCCCGAAATCGTGAAATGCGATAAGAATTTTGGCAAATCGACATTTCAGGTTTCGACAGTTGGAGAGTCGAGAAACTCAGAAGGAGAAGTTGCGAAGTCGCAAAACCCGAAGTTCCGAAGTTGCGAAGGGCGTGATTCTATTTCGGGTAAGGAGATTTGGGTTGAGGCTTCATGTTTGATCACGTGAGCACACCCATAAGGACCTGTGGATACACCATTGTGTGTGAAGGGTATTTTCCAAGGGGAAACCAATGAGTCAATCAGGCTCAAAGGGTAGATAAGAACGATCCTGTGCAGACCTTGGACCTGAGGGTTTGGGGGTCTGCATCAATGAATTTTGTAGTATGAGAGATTACCTTGCGACACTGTTTTGGTGGAACAATAGTCAAAACTAGCTTTGGTATCCTGTAGAGATGAACCCCAAAGTAATAATGAAACTATGGGGTCGAGAATCATAAACAACATGAATTCCCACATATATGGTTGGACCAAAACAACATCACAAACATCAATAGGGGAAACATCACACACTACCTCATCCTTGAAGGGTTGGATGTCATATGATGCAGTCCACCATTCTCTCCTAAGGGTTGCGTGGCCTCCTAGTCTAGGATTGATCAATAAACTGAGGAAGATCGACTCTTTGGGTCTCTGGTAGACTCCAAACCCACTTACATAGGTCCTTTCTCCAAATACGCAGGTCATAGCAGACCCATAGTTTTCTCTTGAGCATTTTCCAACTTCCACATGAACTGGACATTAGCTCCTCCCAGCTAAATGCCTACTCTCCCATGACCATAACTATTACCACCCGTCTAACCAATATATGCTTCGTGACTTCATGTATTGGGTGGTTGTACCCACGCCAACCCCGACTCTTCGATTCTCGAAATCCCAAAGTGGGGCCTAGCACGTGATATCTCCTCCCTTATCCTTCAACGATATGACCCCTTGATATGACCTAGGGCCAATCCCTCTAGCACTTCATGATTTCACGTATCGAGACTTCACATTTCATGAAGTCGGAGGACTGCTCACCTCCCTTCTCCTGATATCTGAACTCCCGATATCTCCCCTGGGAAACCAATGGTCCATATCTATCCCTGATCCGACAGATAAAATCAAATCAAAATTTCATGATTTGGGAGTTCTTGTGACTCTTCCTTTGACTCCTCTGAGTGGCGAGTCAGTGAATATCTAATCTCTTTCCACGTGTCCCCTCTGATGGACGGTTTCGATGATTTCATAATTTCGTGACCTTGTTCCTCCTATGTGCTTTCAAAGCTTATCTTTCATTCACTTTACCTTGATTGGACAACTATGATTCTTTTGCACTTAGACCGAACGACTGAGATGCTTCCTCTATTACACTTATTCTTTCTTCAAACTTAGAAGATTTTCTAAGTGCTCCAAGGTTTCAAACCTTTTCTCCTCCGATGAGTCCGACTCTTGGACCTCGTAACAATTATGGAGAGTGTTTCCCCTCGTGAGATTGTTCTTGTGAAGAATTCAGTTTCTAGCACACTCCTTGCGTTCATGGATTTCGATAACTCATATTTGAAGGATTTCTCGAAGAGAAAATCCTTTCACCCTCCTAGCGTTCTCCTTTCCTGGTTCTTCGACTTCTGCAAAATCCCTTCGACACTTAATCGAATCTTGGATCTGTGCACTCCTTGCACCAGATCTTTACATAAGGTTCAAATTATTGCGGACGATTGTGCACCCCTTGTACCACTCTCTTTGCACTCCTTGCAAAGGGAAAGTTTCATGCTATCTCTTATGAGCTTCAGAATCAAAACAAACTCCATCAATGCACTCCTTGCGTTCTATGTGCACACTTTCACTACTTTGACAGAAGAGAAACAATTGAAACTTATCCTAACATTAATAGTTCCATATACTCATAACAGAATTCATTCATTCGTGAAAGAAAAATAACAGGGAATTGCAAACAATGTCCACACCATGCCTTAGATCAATTTTCCTCTGTTACATTCCAAAATGAAAATGGTTACAATTGTAAATGAACAACAAAAACTACTGAAATCTACTCCTAACTTCTATCTTGTTTTCTACTAACATCTATTTACTTCCTACTAGCCTCAATTGGGTGTACCAAACCTCTACTTAACTTAGAGGGCTCTTAAGGTTTCCCCTGACTACTTGTCTACATAAAAAAATATCCTGACATCTTTTCCTAGTGCAGTCACATTCCAGAGCCAGAGTGGAAACTCCTACTTCACCTGCGATCTCTCAAGCATAACTCAAGGTATTTTTCCAGTGCTGAGTTAATACGGTCTTCAAAATATCTATTGTATCCACAAGCATTGAGTTTTCGTATAGATTCCCAGATGTTGATAGGTCTTGCTCTGCGTGCTTGACAACGATGCTCCTGCATCATACTCCCCTTGACAAAAATCCATGGACTTTTATCCATGAGCTCCTGCACCAAATTTCCATAGTTTTGAATAGAATCTTCATTTTCCCAACTGGCATCTTCTATTGGGTGTCCCTTCCACTTGACCAGATATTCAAAATAGTTCTTCCTCCTGGTCTTTTCCCCAATCCTCTGATTAACAATTTTTTCCATCTGTGGTTTTTTTGTTATCAGCATTTGTTTTTCCCACTGAATCTTCTCTTGATATTCTAATCTTTCTGTGTAATCCTTCCTGTAAGGATATAGGTCTGCAACATTGAATATGGGCGATATGCCCACACCATCTGGAAGCTCAATCTCATAGGCGTTTGCATCAAACTTCCTCAAGATCTTACATGGTCCTATTTTCTTCACTTTTAACTTGTTATATGTTGCCTTAGGGAACCTTTCTTTCCTGAGATGTGTCAGAACTTGATCTCCCACGTTAAATTGAAGTTCTTTGCGATGTTGATCAACTCTGTATTTGTATTCCTGGCTAGAACTCTGGAACTATCCTTTGATATGGCTATGGAGTCTCTGCATTTCTGTAGCAAAATCTTCTGCTCCAACGCTCCTGATCTCACTTTGTTCCAAGTCTCTCAACTCATATACTCCCCTAGGTTGCATTCCATACACTATTTGGAATGGGCTCTTTCCAGTGTTCCTGTTTGGTGAATCGTTGTATGCAAATTTTGCTTGTGGCAGAATCTGATCCCATTGATTATGATGTTCAATGACCAGAATCCTCAACAAGTTTCCCAAACTTCTATTTACCACCTCAGTCTGTCCATATGTCTAAAGGTGATAAGTTGAGATGAAGGAAAAATATGTCCCCAACTTCTTCCATAATTTTCCCCAAAAGTGACCAACAAATTTTGTGTCTCTGTTCGAGACAATGCTTCTGGGTAGGCCATGAAGTCTCACAACTTCCTTGAAAAAACAATTTGCAACGTGCATTGCATCACTGGTCTTTTGGCATGGGATAAAGTGTGCCATCTTTGAAAATCTATCCACCACCACAAATATGGAATCAAATCCTCTTTGCGTTCTTGGCAATCCCAATACAAAATCCATGTTTATTGCATCCCAAGGCCTCTCTGGTATTGGAAATGGTTGATATAATCCAGTGTTCTGTCTTTTTCCTTTCGCATGTTGGCAGATTCTAGATCTGTTCATAAACTTTATCACTTTTGTTCTCATACCTAGACAATAGTATGAACTTCTCAACTGTGCAAACATTTTATCATGGTCGAAATGTCCAACCAATCCTCCTCTATGCTTTTCCTTCAAAAGGTTAACCCTCATTGAGCATTTTGTTATGCACAACTAATCCCTCTTGAACCATGTACGCTGCCCACTGGCTCCTATATCCCAGCACATGATTCACTCATGCTTCATATGCTTCCATGAAATCTGTATCATCACAATACATGTCCTTAAGGTGTTCAAAACCCAAGGTCTTCACCTGAAATTCCTGTAGAATCAAACATCTCTTTCTTAATGCATCAACAACTTTGTTATCATTCCCGACAATATGTTTGATGACAAAAGTAAAATTTTTCATAAACTCAACCCATTTTGCACGCCTCTGATTCAATTTTTCTTGTTTGGCTATGAATTGTAGAGCCTGGTTATCACTATACAAGAAAAAATCTTGTGGAAAAAGGTAATTTCTCCACTTATTCAAGGATTGAATTATGGCATAAAACTCCTTATCATACGTGGAGTATTTTCTCTTGGTCTCATTCACCTTCTCACTGAAATAGGAAACAGGTCTATTATCCTAGCTCAAAACTGCTCCAATTGCAACTACAATTGTGTCACATCTCACTTGAAATGTCTTCTCAATATTTGGCAAGACCATAATTGGTCATTTTGTTATTTTATCGTTCAGTATATTGAATCTCCTACCATCTTCCTTTGTCCATTTGAAATACTTGTGCTTCTTCTTCACTGTATCCATCATTGGCACACAAATTACACCAAAGTCTCTGATGAACTTCCTATAGAATTTTTCTAATCCATGAAAGCTACTTACCTCAAACATACTCCTTGGTGATTACCATTCTATGATTGCTTTCACCTTCTCTGGATCCATCTTCATTTAATTTGAAGAGATCACAAAACCCAAGTAAATGAGTTATGTCTTCATGAAATAGGACTTCTTTAGATTTATCAACAACTTCTCTTGATGTAGTATCCTCATCACTAATATTATGTGTCTCAAATGATCCTCTTTAGTCATGCTAAATATCAATATATCATCCATATATACAACCACAAACTTGCCAATGAAATATTTCAGTATTTCATTCATCAGCCTTATAAAATTACTCAGGGAATTTGTTAATCCAAATGGCGTAACAAGCCACTCATACAAACCTTCATTTTTCTTAAAGGTTTTTTTCCACTCATCACATTCTCTCATTCTAATCTAGTGATATCCACTTTTCAAATATATTTTAGAAAATAAATTTTCTCCACTTAGACAGTCCATTAAATCATCCATTCTTTTTAAAGGAAATCTATACCTGATGGTGATCTTGTTAATGGCTCTTGAGTCTGTACACATTCTCCATCCTCCATCCTTCTTTGGACTCAACACAGTTAGTATTGTGCATGGATTCAATCTTTCTTTGACCAAACCCGTGTCTAACAATTCCTGGACTTGGTTCTTCACTTCCTTGTTCTCTCGAGGTGTCAATATGTATGCTTCTTTTTTTGGAAGACTTTCTCCTGGTATCAAGTCAATATGGTGATTGATACTTATTATGGGTGGTAATGAGTTAGGCATCTCATCTACCATTATGTCAACAAAATTATCCAACAATTCCTGAACTTCTTCAGGCAAATCCTCCATCGAAGTACTTGTAAGGATAAATCTAGGCTTCCTTACCACAACAAACTTCATCTCCTGTTCTTCCATGACTTCCTTTAGGATTTCCTTCCCACTCATGAGAAGTATTCTTGTGCTGGCCTCCTCTTTCACCTTCTTCTCCTCTATTGGCAGCAGCATGTGTGTCCCACCATTCTTCTCTAATGTGTATGTATTTTTCCTCCCATCGTGAATGACATTCCTGTCAAACATCCATGGTCTTCCCAACAAAATATAGCATACATCCATGGGAATTACATCACATAGAATTTCATCTCTATATCCTCCTATCTTAAATTCAACCAAGAATTGTTTAGTAACCATTACCTAGTGTCCTTTTTCCAACCATGAGACTTTGTATGGCTTCTAATGTGCAGTTGTCTCCAGCTCCAATTTCTCCACCATCTCCATGGATACTAAGTTGTCAGTGATCCCACTGTCAATTATCACCTTGCATACTCTGCATTTAGTCTTGCAAGCTATTATGAAGATATTGTTCCTCTGCACCGATCTTTCAACTTATGCCTATGGTTTTAAGAGAAATTTCCTCAACATCATGGATCTTCCATCCTCTACTCCTTATGCTTCAAAATCTCTTCTCTGTGATTCTCAAATGTGAGATTCACCTCCTCCTTCTTTCCTTTTCTTGGGGCATTCTGAAGACATGTGGCCTGTTTTTCCACATGCATAACATCTTACTTCTCCTCCTCCTCTTCTTCATCTTCCTCTAGATTAATTTCTTCCACCACCCTGTCTTCCTCGGGAATTATCTCCTCTTTCCGAGTGACTATGTGGTTTTTAAATATCGTCCTTAGACTTATGTGCTCTGTCATGGGTAACTCCCTTGATTTTGTTTTGGATAGGGCCTTTGCCTCTTCCTCCCTGGCTTTGATTTCTAGCCAACTTCTCCTCTGCCTTCAATGCAAATTGATAAGCATCCTCCAGTGTCATTACTGACATCATGCTGATCTCATCATGGATTTCATATCTCAGGCCATTGATATATCTGGCCATTTTTTATTCATCTCTCTCTTTGTCCAGTTCTGATGTTCAGCCTATAGAAATCCTCTATGTACTCCTTAACTGTCATCCCCTTATGTCTCAGGTTCTGCATCTTCCCGAACAGATTGATCTGATAATCTTTGGGCATGAGCTTAACCTTCAACTTGAATACCATTATGTCCTAGCTATTTATCTTCTTCTTGCCTTTGCTTCTCCTCTCAACCTGCATTTCATCCCACCACAGCGTTGCATGTCCTTTTAGTCCAGTGACAACATGTCTCACCCTTATTTCCTCATCGACATCTTCATAGTCGGAATATTTGTCCATGGATCTTATCCAATCCAATAGCTCTTCGACATCTAAATTGCCTTCATACATTGGGACCTCCATATTGGCTCTGCCTCCCAATCTAACAAATGATCTCAACAAAGAATTCTTCAACAACATCCTCTCCTGCAGTTTCTCCGATGACATTCTCATCCACTACTTCTTCATTCTCTGCATCGCTGATGTTTCCAGTATCAGGTGCTCATCTTTGCAATGCCTCCATCGCCTCTAATCTTGCATGAAGTTCTCTCCTTTCCCTTTCTACAACTCGATTGGCCAAAGGTTGTTCTACTCATATATTTGGTGACATTGTGATGACTATCTGTCACACACAGAGTACAACTTCAATTCCTTTGTCTCCTTCGCTTGAAATCTACAGACGAAAATCTGCTTTGATACCACTTGATGCAGTCCCTCCTTCTCTCATAAATGTTGCGTGACCTCCCGGTCTAGGATCGATTAATAAACTGAGTCAGATTGACTCTTTGGGTCTCTATTAGACTCCAAATCCACTTACACAAGTCCTTTCTCCAAATAAATAGGTCGTAGGAGACCCACGATTCTCTCTTGAGCACTGTGAAACTTCCACGTGAACTGGACACTAACTCCTCCCGGCTAAATTCCCACTTTCCCGTGACCACAACTGTGACCACCCGCCTAACCAAAAGGTGCTTTGCGACTTCGTGTGTTGGCTGGTTGTACCGATGCCAACCCCAACTCTCCGAATCCTGAAATCCTGAAGTGGGGCCTAGCGCGTGTTAGCTCCTCAAATATCGTTTAATGATATGACCCCTTTCTATGACCTGGGGCCAATCCCTCTATCTCTTTGTGATTTAGCATATCGGGACTTCACGTTTCATGAAGTTGGAGAACCACACACCTCCCTTCTACCTATATATGAACTCCCGATACACCCCCTAGGAAACCAATGGTCTAGATCTCTCCTTGATCCGATGCCTCCGATCAAATTGTGATTTCATGATTCGTGAGTTCTTGTGACTCTTCCTTTGACTCCTCTGAGTCGCGAGTCAACAAAACATTGATATCTCTCCACATGTCCCCTCCGATGGATGGTTCGGATGATTTTAGAATTTTGTGACCTTGGTCCTCTTGTGTGCTTTCAAATCTTATTGTTGATGCACTTTACCTTGATCGTATGGCTATGATTCTTTTGCGCTTAGACCAAATGGCTAAGATCCTTCCTCTCTTGCGCTTACACTTTCTTCAGACTTAGAAAATTTTCTAAGTGCTCCAAGGTTTCGAACCTTTGCTCCTCCGACGAGTCTGACTCTTGGACCTCATAACACTTATGGAGAGTGTTGTCCCTCCTGAGCTTGGTATTGTGAATATTTCAGTTTCCTATGCACTCCTTGCATTGAGAGATTTTGATAACTCAGATCCAAAGGATTTCTCGAAGAGAAACTCCTCTCGCCCTCCTCACGTTCTCTTTTCCTGGTTCTTCGACTTCTGCAAAGTCTCTTTGATACTTAGTCGAATCTTGGATCTGTGCACTCGTTGCACTAGATATTTACGCAAGGTTCGAATTCTTGCAGATGATTGTGCATGCCTTGCACTAGTGTCTTTGCACTCCTTGCAAAGGGAAAGTTTCGTGCTATCTCTTCTGAGATTCGGAATCGAAACAGACTTCGTCAATGTAGTCCTTGCATTCTGTGTGCACACTTTCACTACTTTGATAGAAGAGAAACAATTGAAACTTATCCTAACATTCACAGTTCCATCTACTCATAACGGAATTCATTCATTCATGAAAGAAAAATAACAGGGAATTGCAAACAATGTCCACACCATGCATTAGATCATTTTTCCTCTGTTATATTCCAAAATGAAAATGGTTACAACTATAAATGAACAATAAAATATACTTAAATCTTCTCCTAACTTCTATCTTGTTTTCTACTAACATCTATGTACTTCCAGCCAGCCTCATTTAGGCGTACCAAACCTCTATTTAACTCAGAGGGCTCTTAAGGTTTCCCCTGACTACTTGTCTACATCAAAACTTATCCTGATAGATTATCATAGTGCAGTCACATTCCAAAGCCAGAGTGGAAAATACCACTTCCCTCGTGATCACTCAAGCGTGCCTCAAGGGATTTTTCCGACGTTGAGTTAAGACAGTCTTCAAAATATCTGTTGTATCCGCCAGCGTTGAGGTTTCATACAGATTCCTAGACATTGATAGGTCTTTCTCTACGTGATTGACAATGATGCTTTTGCATCACCATAGGACAAGAGACACTGTTGGCTGACACATAGATCTCGTCCCTAGTGAAGACACCCGATGTTGTCTGGATGTGGGTGTGGTGTTGTCGAAAACCCAAAATATTTGACAACCTCAGCTGAGATGAGATTCTTTTGGCTGTCTCTATCAACAATGATATGCAACAAGGTACCCTTCACCCACATATATGAATGGAAGAGGTGGTGTAACATCCCTGACCACCCACACTGAGGAATGCTACTCCGGAGAACACTTTTATTTCTCTCTACGGAACATACTGTAACATACCCAACATCCAACTAAGCTATGCCACATACATTTTTCGAACTGGATGTAATTAAAATATATATACACATAACTCTTGTGAAACTTTATATAGATAACGTAAACAAACAAATGCATTCTATAATTGCATGGATTCATACTGAAATAACAGTAAACACATACATGCAACATATCCAGGAAATACCCATAACTATAAAGATAATTATAACCACAAATAGGATAAACCCACAAAAATAAACACGTAAATAATAATGCAGCATGTAAATTTATCACACAGTTGACACTTATCTTGGTAAGAATATCACCAACTGCATGTAGACCTTCCACAAACCTCCCATCCTTGATCACACTACTCATCACTCTCAGCAGTGGGACACCCCTAAGCTGAGACTAAACTCCACCCGGGTAAGGGGATTCCTATTCATGCTATGACTCATAGAAAACATGAAAGAATATATCATATGTTCCCACTCAAAATAACAGCCTACAGTCCCTCATTCCCCACATTCCTGTCCCACCCCAAGAAGTGTGCCCCTTCTCTGCTCAATAGTCCTTCAGCTGCCCCACTTCCTTTCCAGGCTTCAACAACAGGCCAGACAGGAAGTCTCAAAGCTCTGTAGCTGCAGTTTATCACCTTTAGGAAATCAATTACCAACAATTATCTCACCCAGAGAGAGATTTCTCATGGGTCTGACAACCCGCCTCTTCAATATCCCACGCGTCTGACTACTCACTTTGTCAGTCCAACTCCCCAGCTAACCAGCTACACAAACAAGTATAACTATGGATACAGGTTTAGGTATAGTGACATGAAGGTAGGAAAGATAACTCAATGAGTGTTTGAATCCTCATGGATGATTCTTATGATGACCGAATGATGGGAGAAATGATGGAATGAATGATGGGAAATGAACTAAGTCCTAACAATATGTATGCATGTCTCCAACTTGACATTTTTCATGTTGAGAGCTACTTTGGCCCACTTGTCCCCAACATTAGAACTTAGGATGAAATAATTATCCATACTTTATACTTTAAGAAATATTAATATAATATTCCTTTTTGTCTTAAGCTCCCTAGCTTATCCCTTTTCCTTAACTTTTAGCCCACCCTTTCCATAACTAGTCGAGTTTAGTCCCCCATACTCTTTTATCGTGGTTGATATACATGCAACGATGTATTTTATATGAATGGTGAGACATATTCAAAAGTAGGCACACTGGCCTTTAATATCTAGGCTCTCCGGCCTAATAATAACAAAACTAGCTCACCAGCCTATAAAACACAACATATACACAAAGGATCCCTAGCCTCAAAATCACGTGCACTTAATTTGCTGTGCGCGGTATCCTGGAATGTGCACACTTCCTCTTTTTACTGCGTAGCACATGCACACACTATGCCATGAAAGGTGCATACAAAAATGATATCAAACAACTCACTAGCTTAAGTACATTTTCATTTACATTACAATTGGGTTCGGCCTAGGGATATTACAATCCCCTCCCCTTATTTATGCACTGTCCTGAGTGCATTATGTACTCATACACCAAAAAATTTCAAAAATCCTCTAAAAGATGCGGGTATTCTGCCCACATTGCATCCTCATGCTCCCAAGTAGTGTCCTCAGGACTGTACCAGGTCCATTGGACCTTTACAAGCCCTATGGATCGATTTCAGAGCTCTTTGATTTTTCGGTCTAGAATGCGTACCGAATGCACTTGGAAAGTGCCTTCTTTCTCCAGCTGGATCACATTCCAATCAATAACATGATTAGCATTAGGTATATATTTGTTGAGCAATGATACATGGAATACATTATGAATAGACGTAGATGCAGGCAATGAAATCATATAAGCCACTGGACCAATCCTCTTTAGTATTTCAAATGCCCCACAATAACGAGATGCCAACTTTGACCAATTTCCCAACTTCAGGGAGCTTTTGTTGGCTTTCACTTTCAAAAATACAGGGTCTCCCACTTTAAATTCCCTGTGAGTTCTTCCCTTATTAGCACATATTTTCTTCCTATCTTGGGAAACCTTTAAATTTTGTTTTATTTTCAACATTTTCTCCTACATTTCCCTGAGAAAATCTGGCCCAACCACTGCTCTATCTGTTGGGTTATCCCAACTTACTGGTGTGTTGCACTTTCTTCCACAAAGTGTTTTAAATGGGCTCATCTTTAGAGATGTTTGGTACCCATTATTATAAGCAAAATCTACCAAGTGTAGGTAGTCTTCCCATTTTTATGGTTTATCCATCACATACATCCTCAACATATCGTCAATCACTTGATTCACCCTCTCTGTTTATCCATCTGATTCTGGATGATAAGTTGTACTAAAATTCAAATTTGTTCCAAATCCATTAAATAACCCCTTTCAAAATTTTGAGGTAAATTTTGGATCTCTATCAAACACAATTGTCTTGGGTATGCCATGTAATCAAACAATTTATCCCATATAAACATAAAAAATGTTGGCTTCCTTGTGAGTGAACTTTACTGGAATAAAATGGGCATCTTCAGTAAGATTATCCACCACTACCATGATAAAATCATGTTGCTTGTTTGTTCTAGGAAGTTTGGTGATGAAATACATTATTAAAACTTCTCATTTCCACTCAGGAATGGGTAATGGATGTAGAAAACCATCTGGGTGTCTATGCTCAACCTTTATCTTTTGACATTCCAAACATTTAGCAATAAAATCAACAACCTCTTTATTCATGTATGGCCAATAATATTGGCTCTTGACAGTTGTAATAGTTTTCTGATAACCTAGGTGCCCAACATAAGGTACATTATGCATTTCTTTCAATACCATATTTTTCAATTCCTGAGAATTTGGTACATAAATTCTGCCCTTGTATATGATAATTTCATCATTATCTATATTGTATTCTTCAATTTTCTGTTGCAAATTACCTTGTTCTAATTTTGTCACTAATTCCTTGTATTGCAAATACAATTTTGCAGCCTCTAAAATTCTGTGTTTCAAATATGATTAGTACATGCTAATGGATGTAGCATGCAATTCGTGCATTCTTTTGCTGAGTGCATCAACCACTTTGTTCTCTTTCCCCTTGATATGCTTGATATCCAATTCATATTCACTTAGAAATTCTAACCATATGCTTTGTCTAGCATTTAGAGGTGGTTGATCAAATAAATATTTCAGACCATTATGCTATGTTCTTAGATCAAACCTTTTCCCCATGAGGTAGTGTCTCCATTTTCTCAAGGCGTGCACTATGGCTTCCAACTCCAAATCATGGGTGACATAGTTTCTTTCATGCTCCTTCAACTTCCTTGATTCATAACATATAAAAAACCCATTTTGACTGAGGACTCCACCAATTCCTTCTTTGCATGCATCTGTGCATACAATGAAGTCTTCATTTAGGTCTTCAATCCTTAGTATTGGATCACTTGTTAATAATTGTTTCAAGTGTTGGAAACTCTTCTCACAATCCAATGTGCACTGAAACTTCACACCATTCCTTTGCAAGGAAGTGATTGGATGTGCAATCTTTGAGAATCCTTCAATAAATCTCCTATAGTAGCCTGCAAGGCCCATGAATGATCTGACCTCTGTCACATTCTTTGGCGCTGACCATTCTCTAATGGCTTCTATCTTCTCAGGATCCACCGCTATCCCATTATTTGAAATGATATTCCCCAAATAATGAATTTGCTTTTGATAAAATGAGCACTTGCTCAATTTGACATATAATTGATTCTCCCTTAATTATTGCAACACCATCCTCAAATGATGCACATGCTCTTCTTCTGATTTAAAATATATAAGAATGTCATCCAAAAATACAATGACAAACTTGTCTAAATATTCTCGAAAATCACCATTCATTAAGCAGATGAAAACAACTAGTGCATTTGACAACCTAAATGGCACCACTGTGAACTCATAATTACCATACCTTGTCCTGAAGGTGGTCTTGCTGATATCTTCCTTTTTAATCGTTACCTGATAGTATCCCGACCTGATATATATCTTTGAAAATATCTTTGCATCCTTCCATTGACCAAAGAGGTCATCAATCCTTGGCAGAGGATACTTGTTGTTTATAGTCACTTTATTCAATTGTCTGAAATCAATGCACAATATTAATGTCCCATATTTCTTCTTCATGAACAAGACTGGGGCACCCCAAGGTGACACACTTGGGAGTATATACCCCTTCTTCAAAATTTATTCAAGTTGCATTTGCAACTCCTTCAACTCTGGTGTACCCATCTTGTATGGAGTCTTTGACACTAGAGCTACTCCAGGCATTAAATTTATAGAGAAATCAATATCTCTCTTTGGGGGTAGTCTTGGTACCTCCTTGAACACATATTCAAAATATTCCAGTACTGCAGGATCTTCCAAATTTGACACCTTATCTTTAAGTGTCTCTTCCATATGAGCTGTAAATAATTGACACCCTTTTTTGTAACATTTCTTCAACTGCAATTCTGAAATTTCTCTAATGGTTACTGCCCTGGGAATTCCCTGCACTTTCCTTTGGTTCCCATGCTCATCCAATCAAGTAACTGACTTGTTATGATAGTCTAGGATGGCATGATGTTGTTCCAACCAATCCATCCCAATTAGAGAGTCATAAGAACCTAAAGGCAAGATGTTCAAATCTACCCTGATGTTCAGTCCATTCATGTTCATAATACATGACTTAACCATCTCATTACTTTTATTTTGGCTCTGGTAGCTAGCTTCACCAACCGATATTTTCCATGCTTTCTTCTTCGCACATGAATACTTTCCACCATCTTAGGATCTATATAACTATGACTAGCTCTTGAATCAATTAAAATAGAAATGGTTTGGGTGTTGATCATACCTTCCACTTCAATCATATGTGATCGATACTCTTTTTTCTTGTTGTCCAAGGATACATACATCCTTGTTACATTTCTACCCATGTCCTCCACCGTTTCAGCTTGCTGTACATTGTGAAAAATCCTCACTTTTTCACCTCTGTGAGGGCAATCTATGAACATATGATCTCCTTTACAACCCCAACATTGTATAGGTGGCTTCCTTGGCCTTTGACCTCCTATATCAATCATTCTAGGTTCTATAGAAGTTGGATGTCCCTGAGTATTATTTCTGAAGAATGGTGGCTTAGTTGAACCCTTATTCCTCTGATCCATTTTGAACTTATTTTTGTCTTCCCAAGATTTTTGAAAAGTTTTCCTTGCTTTTTTATGATAATATAGACATTTAGCTTGCCTTTTTGTCTCCTCCAATGTATTGGGATAATCATACTATATTTTGTCAGTGATGAATGATGGAAATCCACTCAAATACCTCTGAATCTTAACTATCTCATCCTTAATGAAAGAGACATACTTCAACAGTTCTAAGAACCTTCTCTCATATTTATCTATGGTCATACTCCCAAGATTGAGTTCAAAGAAATATTTCATTTTATTGTCATAGTATCTCTTAGTCAAGTATTTATTCTCAAAATACTTCTTGAATTCCCTCCAAGTAATACTTTTATCTTTAATGTTTTTCACTTGCACAAAATGATCCCACCATATGGATGCCATTCCCTTGAGTTGATAGATGGAAATTCTACCTTCTGCATGAGAAGAATAATTATGCAATTGAAAATACTTTCTCATGCCCAAAAACCATGTCTTTGCATCTTCAACCTTCTTGTGCTCACCATCAGGAGGTTTGATTTTGTTTATTTCTCCTTGTAGCTCATCCACCCCAGACCCCTTATGCTTCCTGACAGGGGATGTAATTGAGATGTTGTGTGCTCTCTTATTGGAATTCCCTGGGGAGTGATGGTGATGTCTGCTAATACTCCTTGTTCTTCTTTTCTCATTATGAGACCTATGAATTCTTGATTTGTTTCAGCCACTCTCCTTATCCAATTTCTTTTCTATTCTGTTCAAGCTTTACATCAACTTCATGTTGAAGTTCTCTTGTTTCTCCTTGGATCTCATAAGCCTTTCATTATCATATTTTGTCTTTGGAAATCCTTCTGTAAATTTTTAATGGTCTCTACCATATTCATGTTTTCACTCCTTCCTTCTCCACGTCCATTGGAGTTTGTTCTTTCAATGCTCAAATGGATATCCATTCCTCTTATCTCATCTTCCTAGATATAAGTCCCTTGTGCCTCTTCCATTCCTCCGGACTCTGTGTTGATCTAGATATGATCTAGTTGTTGTTAACTCTGCAAAATTTGCAACCAACAAAACTTTGTCAGGCTAACTGTTTCAACAATTTCATGAAAATTATGAACCATTCTGGTTCAATAATATATCATAAATATTTCTTCTGATTTCCTAAAAAGTCGAATTCCCATATCAATTTTCTGGGTGGATAATTATATTCTAATTTCCAACACCTTTCTAACATCTTCTCCCATGCTGAATTCCGAGTCTTGAGAAAAAAGTTATGGTTATTTGAAAATTGCCCATTAATTTTTTTGTTCATTCTTCAACTTGGCACAACTTTGCATTGTAAATATGAATTTCTGCACCTACTCCATTGGATTTTTCATAGGATCTCAATTGGGTTTCTTCATATACATATTCTGGACACCCTATCCAAGTTTCATCTCTTTCTGGGTTCTGGGGTACTAGTTACAGCCTGCTGAAGTTCCAAGCAAATTCGTGTTTTTGGTTTGGAATGCTACAGGTACCTTATTTTACATATTAAATATTTTTAACATGCCCAAAAATTTAATTTAGATTTGGAACTGTCTTCTATGGTTCAATATATTTCCAATGACTTCTCCTGCGTCTCAATCGGATTCCGAAGCAGAAAGTTATGGCTCTTTGAAGTTAGTTGGGTCTTAAAATTTACCCTCCACTGTTTGTGTTGTAACTTTCTCATAAAAGCTCTGTTCGACGAATGGTTTACACCATTAGAAATATATCTCTGAGATATTTTATTTGGGATGAAAAGATAGAGTGTATTTTGGTACAATCTATTCTCACAGTTTTTGAGTGGCTAAAAACACTCTTAAGGGCCTAAAAAACACGCTGCAAAAAGATGACGTTCAAATGATATAAAATCTGGCAAAAAATCATTGGTTTTCTGTTGTTGTTCACCTTCCAAATGAATTGGCGCGCACAATTTTCAACCTGTACACCCATATTTAGCATGTACAACAACACTACAAGGTAATTTGTGCTCCACAAACTTATAACCACTGTGCACCGCTTCCCTATAGCGTCAATCACTGACGCGCACTACATTTGTGTCGTGCGCCAATATCCACCGTGCGTAGTTTTGGTTCTTTCACTATTGCATGTTGTGCATAATTTTTGTATCACACACTGATATACTATGTGCATTTCACTCTACGCAATGCACCATGAGAGAGTTTAGTATGCCTCCACCGTGCACCAATACTCTACACACATCATTAACTAAACTGTCACGCGACAACATATACTCACATTGTGTGTGCAACAACCAAGCTCCTCTGCGTTGTGTTAATAATGCGCACATCGCACACACCATTATTATGTGTGTGCACACCGCGTGCACATTATTATGCATGCATCACTCAATCTGCACTACGCAATGCTAAATTTAGCGCGTGCACCTGCACACCATTATTTTCTGCGTGGTGCTAAAATTTAGCGCGTGCACCCACACACCACCATTTTCCGCACGGTGCCAAAATTTAATGCGTGTACCAGCACGCCCACATTTTTCTGCGTGGTTCCAAAATTTAGCGTGCATACTAGAATGCCCACATTTTTCCGTGCGGTGCCAAAATTTAGCGCGCATACCAGCACACCCACATTTTCCCACGCGGTGCCAAATTTAGTGCGCGCACTAGCACGCCAACACTTTTCTATGCGACACCCATTTTTTACACATCACAATCTTTTTACTGTGCATCATGCATTTTTAGTGCGCCCACCTGCACACATTCATTTTTATGCACATCAATTCCTTGTGAATTCCGCTGCAAAAATTGGGGCTTTTGCTTAACTTCTTCCCAATTTTTACCATAGACATTCTACAACCATGAAATTTGTTTAATTTCACCCCAATAACACCAGTTCAACCTCTACAACAACAAATCGTTGTGAGTTGACATTTATGGAGCGGATTTTTCCCGAACTCAATTCACGAAGTGAGAATTTTAATTACAAAACTTGCTCCATTTGTCATGGATTTGTTGTAACTTCAAATTCGACCCATTCTAGGTACAAATTTTCTAGAACATATATCAAATCAGGAATATCTCACCACTTGGCCAAATTTCTCAAATTTTCCATGAATTTAACAACAGAAATTGAGGTTTTTTTTCCAATTTTGTGTCGTTGCTTCTAACTTTGACCATGGATGCTCTATAAATTGAAATTTGGCCACTTTGAAATTAATCCTCTGTGAAATTTCACTTCAACTCCACTTTCTCAGCCCATCCAGGCCCATTGTTGAAAACTGAAGCTATGGTACCATATTGTAACATCCCTGACCACCCACGCCGAGGCATTCTACTCCAGAGAACGGTTTTATTTCTCTCCGTGGAACATACTATAACATACCCAACATCTAACTAAGCTATGCCACATACATTTTTCGAACTGTATGTAATTAAAATATATACACATAGAACTCTTGCGGAACTTTATGTATATAACATAAACAGACAAATGCATTCTGTAATTTCACAGATTCATACTGAAATAACAATAAACACATACATACAACATATACAGGCAATACCCGTAATGATAAAGACAGTTATAACCACACATAGGATAAACCAACAAAAATAAACATGTAAATAATAATGCAACATGTAAATTTATCACATAGTTGACACTTGTCTTAGTAAGAATATCACCAACTGGGTGCATACCTTCCACGAACCTCCCAGCCTTAGACCACACTGCTCATCACTCTCAGCAGTGGATCACCCTCGAGCTGGGACTAAACTCCACCCGAGTAAGGGGATTCATATCCAGGCCACAACTCATAGACAACAGGAAAGACTCTGTCACAGGTTCCCACTCAAACTAACAGCCTACAGTCCCTCATTCCCAACATGCCCATCCCACCCCAGGAAGTGTGCCCCTTCTCTTCTCAACAGTCCTTTGGCCACCCCACTTCCTTTCCGGGCTTCAAAAACAAGATGAAAATGAAGTCTCAAATATCTGTAGCTGCAATTTAACACCTTTAGGATATCAATTCCCAAAAATTCTCTCACCCATAAAGAGATTTCTCATGAGCCTGACAAATCGCCTCTTCAATATCCCACGAGCCTGACCACCCACTTCTTCAGTCTAGCTCTCCAACTAACTAGCGACACAAACAAGTATGGATAACGATAAAGGTTCAGGTACAGTGACATGAAGGTATGGAAGATAGCTCAATGAGTGTGTGAATGCCCATGGATGATTTTCTGGATGACTGAATGGTGGGAGGAATGATGGAAAGAATGATGGGAAATGAACTAATTCCCAACAATATGTATACATGTCCCCAACTTGACACTTTTCATGTTGGGAGCTACTTTGTCCCACTTTTCCCCAACATTAGAAATTAGGATAAAATAATTATCCATACTTTATACTTTAAGAAATATTAATATAATATTCCTTTTTGGATTAAGCTCCCTAGCTTATCCCTTTTCCTTAACTTTTATCCCCCCCTTTCCCTAACTAGTGGAGTTTAGTCCCTCATACTCTTTTATTTTGGTCGATGTGCATGCAATGATGTATTTTATATTAATGCTAAGACATATACAAAAGTAGGCGCATTGGCCTTTAACATCTAGGCTCTCTGGCCTAATAATCACAAAACTCGCTCACCAGCCTATAAAACACAACATATACACAAAGACTCCCTGGCCTCAAAATCACGAGCACTTAAGTTGTTTCACGCGGTATCCTGGAATGTTCACACTTCCTCTTTTTACTGCGTAGTATAGTTGCACACTATGCCATGAAAGGTGCATACAAAAATGATATCAAAAAACTCACTAGCTTAAGTACATTTTCATTTACATTACAATTGGGTTCGACCTAGGGATATTACAGGCGCTCCCCCACTTTAGGATCTACTGACTCTTCTGGTTGAATTGTTGTGGTCGCGACAATAGCAGTAGGGTCTACATTGATGATCTGTTTGTTTTCAATATTTTCAGAATCAGATTCCAAATCAGGGTTTTGTTCCTTGTATTTGACCTCGGCCACCAATGACTGTTTCAAGTGACATTCATCGGTGTTGTGCCAAGGGATTTTGTGGAAGTCACACCACTTCCCAGTGTCATTCTTTTTCTTTCATTTACCCTTCTTTTCTTGTGTCTTGGACTGGTTTTTGGGAGGCTGTTGGTTAGGGCCATCCTTACCATGCTTTGGTTGTTGCAGATTTGCAGAACAAAACTCCCATTTTTTTTGGTGCCTAAATTTCTACTCGATTTTCACAGGATATCGATAGGCAGCTCCCACTGATGAGATGTTTAGGAAATCCATTTTGGTTTGTATGTACCTATGCAGAGCCCCACGATATTTCAGAACAAGATGTCTCTTGGAGTGTTTGATACCTAGCTTGGTGCACAAGATATTGAAAGTATTTGTGAACTCTGACATTGTTTGACTCTTCTCTTTCCATAGTGTGGTCCATCTCATGTACTGGTCTTCATAGTTATCAATAGGGTAGTATTGTTCCTTGACTGCATCAACAAAAAAATCCCAAGTGGGCTCAAATCCATATATTCCATATTCCTCCGTGGAACTTTTCTCTGAGAAAATTTACCACCAATGTTTGAAATTGGGGAGAGCCTTAAGGAGTGCGAAGGTGATCTTTTCCATGTCGAAAAAATTATGAACAGAGAAATAATTTTCTAGCAGATTCAACCATTTTTATAAGGAATCTGCATCTATATGACCTTCAAATATGGGAATATCAAAATTAACTTGTGCCTCTAAGGGAGAGGCTCCTCCAAAGTGGCCTCTTGATGAAGCCATGCCTCTTGATCATTTCAACCCTTTGTCGTGTGAGAGATTGCTCAAGCAACAAGTTAATAGAATCTTATGCCCTGCCTTTTTTCTTTTCTTCTGCCATAGAGGGTTTCTTGGGTGTGTGAGAGATATTTTTCTCAATATAGAAAAGCTCAAGACCCAACTTGCTATACTCAGACCTCGTTGGGGACATCCACTAAAAAACGATCAAAAGAAACCTGCTCTGATACCACTGATCCATATTATTTTCGGAATGAAATGAAATAAGAGATATTAAAATGAAATACACATAAAAATTCCAGAAACAAATAAATACAACAATACATGATTTATATTAATGAAATAAATATACAGAGACTATAAAAATATAGAGTGCAAGACTCTCTCGAATGGTGGCAACTTTATCTCCGAGAAGAGATGTGACGACTACCCTCATTCACAAGAAAATGATTAAAATGAGGCTCTGAAGGAATTTTTATGGTAAGCATGAATTCCAAAACTCTATACATCCAAAAACCTAACCCTAGGAGATGAAGTGCCAAAATTCATGTGGGCCCCATTGGGTTAAGTTAGTACATTAACTTCTCGGGGTCGTAACTTTTTCATACGGTATTTTTTTTAGGCATGTGATATCCCATTGGAAAGGCATTTTCAAGAACTATGCATTATCCTATCAAACTCTGTCTCTGTCTACAATTTGACTATGGAAAGCCAAGAAAACACTGTTTAGAGCCCCAAAATGACCCTGGAAGTACATAAAGATGTACCGACATGAAAACTTCTAAAATAAACCAGTTGGAATACGTGGGAGGCCACCAATATCCACCTAGATTCTATGTAGGGATTCAGGACAACCCTGTAAGTGCATAACCCATAATTACAAAGAATTGTACCCATTACTGAGAAATGTTCTGAAATGAAAACTGTCAAGATGAGCTAGTTGGAATTTAGAACATGTGCGACACATAAACATGATGAACTGAAAACTATCAAGATGAGCCAGTTGGAATTTGGAATAGGTGGGTGGCCACCAATACCCACCTAGATCAGTTGCTGAATCCAACGCCGATGCTCAGAAGAATATGATCGACTATAATCATGCTGATATTTTCAATGACAACATTCAATATTGCACCTAGGAGGAAACTAAGGCCTTCGATGATGATGCTTACTCTTTGTATCTTTCTTCTCCTGAAATATGAGTCCTCGAATGTGGCAACCAAGAAAAAAAGATAAAGTGATGAAGTGAATAGAGTGATCAATTTGTTGTCATATTTGTAGTAGTCTGTTTCATAGAGGTGATGCTTCTTTCGTTTGTAAACATGTGGAAATAAATTTTTGATCAAATCATCCATGGATGTTATGCCTCCTGCTATACATTAAAAAATCCTTTATTCGTTTTCAAAAGGTAATCTACACCTTTTACCTAAAATTATTTTAGAACACATAAATAACAATGAAATATTTGCAGAAGTGGTGAGATCTCCCAGAATGTAGTAATTGTGTAAATAAAGTGTCTATAAACATGGATTTTTTCATGTCGATATTGTTGAATTTCATCTTCATCTTTTCTTTATTGGCTCGAGTAGGTTAGAGTTGGAAATGTCTTGCGATGCAATTCATTCTTGGACATTTTCTTTGTTCATCACCTCTTTTCTCGAATTAGCTCTTATGTGTCTTTTGATTTGGGTAGCATGGGTTTCCTTCATATTGGCCAAGTTCATGAGCTTCTTTGGCTTGATTTTTCCTTGCACCTGCAACGATTTCATTGAGGACTAAATCTTGAGTTGGGGAAGGAGAAAACACAATTAGAGAGATAGAAAAAAAGAAAAGAATCAAGCCTAGGTTTTTTATACCTGTTCCGACAAATATTTGGGATATCAAGACAATCAAATGTACTTTTTTGGAATACGATCAGACCTGTCCACCGGGCTCACACTACTGGGAAATGAGCATCCACAGAGCCATGTAAGTGTTTTTCACATGGATAGCTTAATTTTTGTCCCAGTGAGGTAAGTATTTATGTCCATTCCTCTGCTTCGATTTCTTTCTCTTCCCTTAATAGTGTAGTATCTCAACTTCTTTTAAGATGGTGAGGTGGTGAGCATAGGGCTTCAAATACAGAGCCTTGCACACATAACATCAACTGTAGAGACCTATAATGATGATGACTGCAAGGTGTGATGGATGTGGTAGTTTTTTGGTATCTGAACATTAATACAAACCCAGGACATTAATGACAAACCCATAATTTTTATTTTTTTTGTAAGTTAGATAGTATATTAGATCCTTCTTGAAAAAATACAGTCATGTGGTCTTGCGTGTCAACAGTGTCTGGTTGGGAAACAACTGTTGACATTTGTCCAAAAAATAAGTGTGACACTTGTCCAAAACATAGTTTTTATTTATCATGCCAAAATTCTACAGTGCCACGCAGGGAAACGACCTGTCTGAAAGCTAATTATGCAGGCGAAAAAACTACAAAGCCTTGCTGAGCGAAGGCTATCTGTAAAATGGACTAAGATAGACATGGATAAATTTTAAGACGAGAACTGAAAACTTAAACAGAGAAAGCTCTAAAAAAATGGACCAAATTTTGGGCCTACAAAGGCCTGGGTTCTCTTCGTTTTCCCCTTATTGCGATCTGTGATTGCTTGCCGGAAATCCTAGAGAAAGGACACCAAATTTTCCAGCCTACTCCAATTCTCTACATCTCGCTTCTGCAATTCCGTGAGGGATTCTTTGACGTCCTTCTGTCCTTTGGTCAGTTCGCTCAGGGAGGCCAGAATTTTCCCCTGGTCAGCGCATTTGTCACAAGTAAAACAAGGCCTACAGAAGGGCTGGGTGGAGGGGGCGGAGGTGGCTTCATCGAAGTGGTGGGGAGGGGAAGCAGGAGGAGGCAGACGATGAGGTGGGGAGGTGGGAGGAGGCGAACGATGAAGTGGATAAGGGGGGAGGTGCAAATCCCAGAGAATTTCCCATGGTGTCAAACCATTCTATCCTGCAGGCATATGGATTTGAAAGGGGTGACAAGTCCTAGGGAGCTTCAAGAATTGGCTCAGCAGGAGTGGGTGCTACTAAGGGAGCCAAGACAGGTAAGTCCACTTTACAAATTGGCTCTGTAGGAGCAGGAGAAAAGGGAGGAGCAAGAGTGAAGGGAGGAGTAGGAGCTAAGGGAGGATTCACAATGAGGTGGGCATCGGAGTGGGGAATTTACTTGCCTTTGGAAGTGTACTAGGTGGCTCCCCGCCTTGGTTTACCTCACAGATGGGGCATGGGGGGGGAGGTTGTCTCGGGGTGGTGGTCGCAGAGCTGAGTGACCAGAGAGTTTCTGAGATGGAGAGGGAGAGCTCTGCAGTTCAAAGAAGGGTGAATTTTATGGAGCGAAATGACTGGGGCGTGATAACGAAGGAGGGGAAGGCCTGTGGAATGACATGCAGGTTGCTAAGCGCGCGTGAGGACGTCCATCCAGAGTGTGCGAGAGGGCGGTGGTCGAGGAGCTTAATTGCTGAGGTGGCAGGCTGGGGGGGATTGTTGTACTCCTCCTAACTATTGGTCTGGCCATGTGGCCTCCCCGTGTCTTGTCCACTTATGTTTCCACGAAACACCCCATCCGGGGGATGAACCCATAATTCATCCAATAGGATAATTTGTTTTTTTTAAATTAATTTAAAATTCTCACAATTAGGGGAAATTTCTTTCCTTCCACAATGGGCTAATTAGTACCATCAATGATGTTCAACCAATAATTTTTGCGTGGGAAAACGTTTTCCTTCCACAATGGGCTAATTAGTCCCATCAATGATATTCAACCAATAATTTTTGTAGTGATACATGCTCTATAGCCTAGGTCCATGTAACATACCACATTGAAATAATAATAAAATAT
>JZKD02S1550437.1:118372-130387 GCA_000966675.3 Picea glauca
TTATATATCATAAGAATGTAGCATATGGCATTCATAATAATTTGGTTTTACATCTTAATACTAATATACATATTATATATTAGTAATGATATATGTAAGAAGGGTTATCTACACGATATCTATACCATAGTAACAACTTCTACGCTATAGTTATATATTATAAGAATGTAGCATATGTCATTCACAATAATTTGGGCGAAGGGGTGTTATTCATATGACATTAAATTTATTGATAAATTATTATTTTTAAATATTTTAATTACATAACTTGGATAAATTGGTTTAGTTTATATTATGTTATTATTTGAATATTTTATTTTATTAAAAAAAATAAATTAATTAAAAATTATATATATGTGAGGGTTTATATAAAACTTTATTATATATATTGTTATTAAGATATATTATTATTAAAATGTTTTTTTAAATTATATATATGAGAGTTTATATAAAACCTTATTATATATATTGTTATTAAAATGTAAATCTTTTGTTAGCAGTTTTTATAATATTTTAAAATTATAAATAATTTTTTTTTATAACTAGTGAAATCAATAACTTGTTTTTTGATGGATACCACTCTAACTTTGGATACATACCACTTTGCAAGGTTCAAACCAAGGAGGTCTCAAGGAGTTCTTTGAAGGATTTAAATTTCTACTTAAAAAGTTTGTATGAATCCCCAAATGTTATGGACAAGATGCCAAACAAATCTACAAACGATGAAGTGTTTTCTATAGAATATATCAAGTTTTGGGTTAAGCAACTCTCAAAAGAAAAATCTAAGGAAATCAAAGGTTAACAAGATGAAATATTAAAAATTTGGGAACCTATCCTCATCCCTCACATACATAAGGTCTCGAATTTAGCTATCCCGCATGGATTCCCAAATCCTTGGACTCAAATACTCATTGTACCTGTTTTTAAAGATGGGGACGAAATCAATCCCTCTAATTAAGTCATCGACCAAACTATAATTGTGTGCCTCCCTAGCTTGAGGGTTGTTGACATTTCGTCATAATGGGATGTGAGGAATACGAAGGAGTGTTTCAGTATTGGGGCGTGGAATCATCAAAGGTGGTCCAATTATGACTGGGGCTGCTTCCGAGGTAGTGGGAGAAGAGTCAGGGGGTGCGTTGTATTGACGACTAAGTGTTTGTAGAAGAACTTTGTCCTCACTAGTGAGGAGGATAGTGCGATTTGCAGGAGTGCCCGAGTTTGGATATTGTCCCATCCGTGGTGGGGTAGGATGCATCTCCTATTGGGTGTTCATCACCCCTTGGTGTGCAATGGGGTTTTGCAACATGGTTGGGGGTGGTTGTTGCACATATTGTTGTGGGGCCTGCTGAGGGGCAGGCGGTAGTGGGGGACATGGTCCATTTCCAGATTCTTTCATCCGTTTAAAGTCAGGGGTTTGAGGGCAATTGTGAGTATAATGGCCATACTCACTACAAAGGGCACAAGGGAAGTTTGTCCAAAGATTGTTTTTATTCTTCCCTTAAATTTTTTTATTATTTCCCCCTCGGGGGTTCTGGTTCCCCTAATTCTGGTTGCCCCCGACAGGTTGGTTCTATTGGGGGTGATTCCCACCTAGTTCTGGATTATTATTGTTTCAATTTTTTCGTTTCTTTTTGGCATTATTCAACTGATGGGTCATATTTTCCGTATTCATTTGTTCAAAATTTTAATATTGTTGAATGGGAGAGGGATGATCAAAATTAACCCCAGTGTGTGGGTGTCCTTGTGGTCTAGCCATGGGCTTTAGAGGGCCATGAAATGGAAAGTATAGATTATTTTGTGGCAATGATCCATAGAGTACATAGGAAGGTGTAGTGCTTTCACTAGTGCTTAGGGTGTAAGATGAGGTAGAGGGGGTACCATAACTTGGTTAGACAACTGGGCATATTGTGGGTGTTGGCTGGGGTTCACTTATGGGTGAAGGAAGGGCAACAGGGTATGGTTGTTGATAAGGGGGAGGAGGATAATAAGGGGGTCATACATATACCAGCGGATATTGTGGTGGTCCATACATAGGTGGTTATTGGGGGTGTGGATTGTGGTGTGTTGTGGTACCAATCAATCCATCCGCTGAGTGAGACATCCTAGGTTTGTCTTGGCTGAATGGTACGGGTCTTGGGAGGTCAGGTAGTACTGTGTATAAGTATCCTGACTATAAATAGATGAGGTGGTATTGTTGAGCCTGTCTAATGGCTTCTTCTTCGGATTGGGGGAAGGTGGAAGCCACATCTTTGCCGAGGAGGGAGACAAGTGATATGAGAAACCAATCAAGGCATTATTTCTTGGTGGTTTCTGCTTTGCATAAACTACATCGTAGACACCATTCGTGAATGTGGTAAGCAATATGTGTGGCTGACGTTTGTTTAAAATTAGAGAGTAGTTCAAGACCATTTTCATGGCAGATTGTTAATTGAAAGAAGGTCAAAATTTCTTTGGCCAAAGATTCAAAAGTCGCATGGGACCCTGATTTTTCATCTACATACCACTTAGCTGATGGGCCAGTGAGTGTGTGTTGGAATAACCTTAATCATACAGAGTCGTCCATGATGTTGTTTGAATAGCACCATAAGTGGAAGGTCATGACATGGTTGGCATGGTCATTTCCTGCCTTTCCTTCAAACTTGGGGATGTCTGAAGATAGTTTGGTGGGCATGGTAGGCCATGTGGGGTCATGCAATATAGGATCATTTGTAAGCTTCCTCAGATATGATATGTTGAGAGAAGAGTGGTGGTGGAGGGTTATGCTGGACAACTGATAAGGGGGGTGGGAGGGGGGGGTGAATGAGTTGTAACCTTGCTTAAACAATTATAATTATTTTAAACTCTTTCCAGATCACTCAATGACAATCATAATAATGCAGGGAAATAAGCAATAAACCATTCAACATCATTCACACATATGAGATACACAGAGACAGATATTTCCTGAGGAAACCCATAAAGCTTAAAAACCTCTTCTTCTTTATATGATAAGTAATCTATACATTCTTTGCATTATCGTACATATGAGCACCAACTCATAATGAGGCTACAACCTCAGTTTTGCAAGCTGCTACTTGCTGAGAGCACCAACTCTTTGGATTCTCTAGCACCAACTAGAAGGAAGCACCAACTCCCTGGTTTCTCTAACACCCACCAGAAGGAAGCACTACCTCCCTAAGTGTTCCAACACCAACTGGATGGAAGCACCAACTTCCAGTCACACAGGCACCAACCTATATAATAGAGAACAACATTTCTCCCTTGCACCACCCTGCCACCCTGGTTTCTCTGGCTGCAACTAGATGGAAGCTACAACTCCCTTTGTTCAAGCAACCACTTGAACCTCTGAGGACAACAGTCCTCCCTAGCACCTCCCTACCACCTTGAAATATAAATATTTTCTATTATGACTTATTACAGTGATATACAGTTCTTCAATGGCTTACCGGTCTCATCACTGTTCCGCTACACTGCGCTGCTCTGTCTGCATCAGTGTCTTCTGCACATTCCTTGCGCTTTTTATTCTTTTTCCTTTTATGCTGTCTGCGCCATGTACCTTCAATGCACCATTCCCCTTCTATACATTTCTGCTGTTTCACTTTGCATCCTTCTTCACACCTCCATCACACCCAACAACAACACCCATTTCTTCTTTGTTCAACATTCTTATAGTCTCTCTGCACCTTGTGCATGCAATCTGCTTCCTTCTCTTGCATCCTCTCCACCCCCAATCTCCTCCACATCGGGGTGTTTTCTCCACTTCACTCTTCCACAACCGTCCCATATCCTATGTGCCATGATCTCTCTCTCTGTTCTGCATCTCCTACTCATTGTGAGTGCTCTGCCTGATCATCATGGTAACTCTTCATCTTCTCTGGTGGTTTTTCCCATGCATCCATCATCATTGGGTGTTATATCGAGATTCCTCAACTTCTCTGGCAGGTGAGACTCTTCCTCTTCTCTGTCATAGACGAGCTCATCCTCTGGAAGAAACCATCATTTGTTTCTAGTAGTTATACTGTGAAGTGCAACAGTAGCCCTCCGATCTTATTCAAATTCATCTGCACCGTTGAATTGGCTTCATTGAATCTTGCATTCATTTCACCATTTCACACTTCGGCATTTCGGGATCCTCATGGTAAAGATTTCGTTACTCTCCATGTCCTAATCTCCGAAACTCCGAAATGGAGCTTGTCTGCACTAGATCCTTCCTCCATCTTCCACCGATGTGACCAATGGCTCTGACCACAGGCTGAGCCAAAACATGTTTTCACATTTCATCATATCGACAATCCTATTGTGTGGCATTTCGACTCTCCAAGTCGCGATATTTGAAAATCTGAAAAAGGAGCTTGTCGCTTCAATCTTTTCTCTACATCTCTTCAACCATGTGACTACGAGAGGTAACCGAGCTCTTATCCATATAGTGCTTTCGTGATTTCACTTTTTTACACTTCGACGTTCCCATGGCGATGAGTTATTGATGCTCCATGTACTGGTATCTGAAGCTACGAAATGGAGCTTGGTTTCACTAGCTTCGATCAATTTGGCATTTGGCATTTCGACCTTTCGCTATTTCGCATGTCGCAAATTCCTTTTGCAAGTTCGAGAGGTTAGGGAACCTCGTTCCTTTGACTTTGCAGTCGTCAAAATGACGATCTGTCGTCACGTGTCCTATGGACCCAACGGTTCAGATCTTGTCATGAATTCGACACTTCACGGGCCTTCCTTGTGCCTGATTCAGGATTTCGGTGTTTCACATTTCGCCGCTTCATGACTCTTGTGATGAAGAGTCTTGTCACTTGACTCTTCCAACTCCTGGTATCCGAAGCTCTGAAATGGAGTCGGATCAACGGTCCATACTCTAGATGATTCGACAGTCCAGATCTCTTCGTGATTTCACACATCGTGATTTCGACATTCTTGACGTGAGATTTCTTGACAACTCCACCTCCCAGTCTGCAAAACTTCTAAATGGAGTCAGCTCAAATTTTTGGCTTTTCTCACTTTGCAACTTTGGGATTCCTTTCATGAGAATCCTTGACATATCCAACTCCTGGTATCCGAACCTTCGGTATGGAGTCTTTAACATTTTGCGATTTCGCATTTCGCAACTTTGAGACTCCTGTAGTAAGAGTTATTGACATCCCCAACTCCTGGTATATGAAATCCCGGTAGCCGAAACTCCGAAATGGAGTCTGATCAACGCTTCGATCTTGCGTTTCGATCGCTGTTGTTCTTCCTTTCCTGCCTGTCTGTTGATCTTCCTTGTCTTCTTGTTTGTCATCGTTGCGATTGTTCTTTCCATCAATGACAAGCACACTCTTCTTGTAAGCATGCCAACAATCTCCCCCTTTGGCATTGATGGAAACCATGAATGGATGCGCTCATCTGATTGGACCTCCAACTGTAGCATTCGGTCTGGACCACTCCTTTTCTCCCCCTTTGACATCAATGCCAAAGAAAACATGCTCCCCCTGAGCTGTTGCAGTATGTTTAGGAGGTATCATATGTTCAACCAATACAAACTCCCCCTAACAGGATGGATTTTCTTAGATGTGAGATGGGATGACACCCAGCTTCTGTCGGAGATATTCAAATGGTGTCTTGGCTAGGGGTTTAGTAAAGATGTCTGCAATTTGTTCTGTGGTCGGAATGTAATGGACCTTAACAATCTGATTGGTGACCTGCTCTCTCAGAAAATGGTATTTTATGGGAATATGCTTATTCTTGGAGTGGAATATAGGATTCTTGGACACACTGATGACACTAGTGTTATCACAATGGATTGGGATCGGTGCAGCATATTTTACCTCCAAGTCTGCAAGTGTCTAAATCATCCATAATATCTGAGTGAAATAGGTAGCAGTAGCAATGTACTCTGCCTCTGTAGTTGATAAAGAAATGGAACCTTTATTTTTACTAAGCCATGCTACTAATGAGTCACCCATGAAGAATGCTCCTCCACTAGTTCTTTTTCTCNAGTTATACTGTGAAGTGCAACAGTAGCCCTCCGATCTTATTCAAATTCATCTGCACCGTTGAATTGGCTTCATTGAATCTTGCATTCATTTCACCATTTCACACTTCGGCATTTCGGGATCCTCATGGTAAAGATTTCGTTACTCTCCATGTCCTAATCTCCGAAACTCCGAAATGGAGCTTGTCTGCACTAGATCCTTCCTCCATCTTCCACCGATGTGACCAATGGCTCTGACCACAGGCTGAGCCAAAACATGTTTTCACATTTCATCATATCGACAATCCTATTGTGTGGCATTTCGACTCTCCAAGTCGCGATATTTGAAAATCTGAAAAAGGAGCTTGTCGCTTCAATCTTTTCTCTACATCTCTTCAACCATGTGACTACGAGAGGTAACCGAGCTCTTATCCATATAGTGCTTTCGTGATTTCACTTTTTTACACTTCGACGTTCCCATGGCGATGAGTTATTGATGCTCCATGTACTGGTATCTGAAGCTACGAAATGGAGCTTGGTTTCACTAGCTTCGATCAATTTGGCATTTGGCATTTCGACCTTTCGCTATTTCGCATGTCGCAAATTCCTTTTGCAAGTTCGAGAGGTTAGGGAACCTCGTTCCTTTGACTTTGCAGTCGTCAAAATGACGATCTGTCGTCACGTGTCCTATGGACCCAACGGTTCAGATCTTGTCATGAATTCGACACTTCACGGGCCTTCCTTGTGCCTGATTCAGGATTTCGGTGTTTCACATTTCGCCGCTTCATGACTCTTGTGATGAAGAGTCTTGTCACTTGACTCTTCCAACTCCTGGTATCCGAAGCTCTGAAATGGAGTCGGATCAACGGTCCATACTCTAGATGATTCGACAGTCCAGATCTCTTCGTGATTTCACACATCGTGATTTCGACATTCTTGACGTGAGATTTCTTGACAACTCCACCTCCCAGTCTGCAAAACTTCTAAATGGAGTCAGCTCAAATTTTTGGCTTTTCTCACTTTGCAACTTTGGGATTCCTTTCATGAGAATCCTTGACATATCCAACTCCTGGTATCCGAACCTTCGGTATGGAGTCTTTAACATTTTGCGATTTCGCATTTCGCAACTTTGAGACTCCTGTAGTAAGAGTTATTGACATCCCCAACTCCTGGTATATGAAATCCCGGTAGCCGAAACTCCGAAATGGAGTCTGATCAACGCTTTGATATTGCCTTTCGATCGCTGTTGTTCTTCCTTTCCTGCCTGTCTGTTGATCTTCCTTGTCTGCTTGTTTGTCATCGTTGCGGTTGTTCTTTCCATCAATGACAAGCATGCTCTTCTTGTAAGCATGCCAACAATCTGCCCCTTTGGCATTGATGGAAACCATGAATGGATGCGCTCATCTGATTGGACCTCCAACTATAGCATTCGATCTGGACCACTCCTTTTCTCCCCCTTTGACATCAATGTCAAAGAAAACATGCTCCCCCTGAGCTGTTGCAGTATGTTTAGGAGGTATTAGATGTTCAACCAATACAAACTCCCCCTAACAGGATGGATTTTCTTAGATGTGAGATGGGATGACACCCAACTTCTATCGGAGATATTCAAATGGTGTCTTGGCTAGGGGTTTAGTAAAGATGTCTGCAATTTGTTCTGTGGTCGGAATGTAATGGACCTTAACAATCTGATTGGTGACTTGCTGTCTCAGAAAATGGTATTTTATGGGAATATGCTTATTCTTGGAGTGGAATATAGGATTCTTGGACACACTGATGGCACTAGTGTTATCACAATGGATTGGGATCAGTGCAACATATTTTACCTCCAAGTCTGCAAGTGTCTAAATCATCCATAATATTTGAGTGAAATAGGTAGAAGTAGCAATGTACTCTGCCTCTGTAGTTGATAAAGAAATGGAACCTTTATTTTTACTAAGCCATGCTACTAATGAGTCACCCATGAAGAATGCTCCTCCACTAGTTCTTTTTCTCTCATCAACACAGTTTTCCCAATCTGCATCTGAATAAGCAGTTAAATGAAAATTCTGATTTCTGGGATACCACAGACCACAAGTCATTGTTTCTTTCAAATACCTGAATATCCTTTTGACAGCTAGCAAATGAATCTGTTTAGGTGTAGACTGATATCTTCCTACCATTCCAACAACATGCATTGTGTCTCGGCGAGATGTTGTGATGTACAGCAGGCTACCGATCATTGATCTATATGAACTTTGATCAACATTAGGTGAGTCATCATCCTTACTTAATTTGCATCCAGTAACCATAGGTGTGCCCACAGGTTTGGAGTCTTCCATTTGAAATCTTTTCAACATTTCTCTTAGATATTTTTCTTGAGAAATGAACATCCCTTCATAACTTTGAGTAATTTGCAGACCAAGAAAAAATGACAGTTCACCTATCATAGACATTTCAAACTCAGACTCCATGGTAGAAGCAAACCATTGTACCAACGAATCCTTATTACATCCGAAGATGATGTCATCTACATAGACCAATACGATGAGCAGATCATTATCTTCTATTTTGATATATAGATTATTATCAACTATTCCTCTCTTGAACCCTTTGTCTTTGAGATATGTATCCAGTCTGTGATACTAGGCTCGAGGGGCTTGTTTTAACCCATATAAATCTTTTGTCAGCTTGCATACTAAGTCAGGATTATCAGACAGTTCAAAACCCTATGGTTGTTCCATATAGACTTCTTCACTTAAATCTCCATTTAGAAAAGATGACTTGACATCCATTTGATAGACTTTAAACCTTTTATGACAAGCATAGGAAAGAAACATTCTGATAGCTTCTAATCTTTCTATGGGCGCAAATGTTTCATCAAAATCCAGTCCTTCTATCTGAGCATACTCTTTATAGACCAATATTGCTTTGTTCCTGACAGCTTGTCCCTGCTCATTCAATTTATTCTTAAAGATCCATTTGGAGACAATGACATTTTTACCTTCAGGTCTATGAACCATCTCCCACGTATTGTTTTTCTCAATCTGATCAAGTTCATCATTCATTGCTTTAACCTAATGGTCATCCTTGCTAGCTTCATTAAAATTCTTGGGTTCTAGCATGGATATGAAAGCTATATGTGATTGTTTAGTGTTTTTGATTAGCTTTCTCCTGGTTTGTACACCTTTGTCTTTTTCACCAATTATCTGACTTGCAGGATGATTCTTTTGAGTGATTCTGGAGGAGGAATTTGAAGTTGTCTACTAATTTGAGTCTGTCTGAGTATCTGTGTCTTCATCTGATTTAGAGTCTTCATTTTCTGATTCTTGGACCTGTTCATCTTCAGCTTTAGTTGTGTCTTCTGTAGAAGACTCATTACGACAATACAGTCAACCATTTTATGCAGCCTCTTATTATAGCATATGTATCCTTTGTTGTTTGTAGCATACCCTAAGAAGATACCTTCATCATCCCTGTCATCATATTTGCCAAGGTTCTCATCATTATTCTTTATGTAACATTCACTCCCAATGACTTTGAAGTGTTTAATTGAAGCAGGTCTCCCATACCACAGTTCATAAGGTGTCTTGTCACTTTGTGGTCTGAGGTGGGATTTGTTAAGATCATGAATTGTTGTGTGTATTGATTGTACCCAGTAGGTTTGACCAATGTTCTTCTCATTCATCATTGACCTGGCCATTTCCTGCACTGTTCTATTTTTCCTCTCAACTGCTCCATTTTGTTGTGGAGTTCTTGGGATGGTGTATTCTCTCTTGATCCCATGCTTATCACAAAATTCCTTGAAGTCACTTGACATAAATTCTCCTCCTCAGTTTGATCTTACTGCCTTTAACCACTTGCCTGTTTGAGTCTCAGTTAAAGCCTTAAATATTTTAAACTTCGCAAAAGCTTCAGCTTTTTCCTTGAGAAAGGCAACCCAAGTAAGTCTGGAGTAATCATCAATAATCATTATGAAGTAGTTTTCTTTCCCTGTAACTTCCTATCTTGATGGTCCACATAAATCCATATGAACTAGTTGGAGTGGTTTCTCTGTTGAAGTAAAGCTCTTGGACTTAAACTGTGTTCTGGTTAGTTTTCCTACTTGGCAGGGTTTACACATTGAATCTTGGGGCTTTGATATTCTCAGAAGATCTTTTACTTCCTTGATATTTTTGAGTTTGATTAAGTGGTCAAATTTTATATGTCCAAGTATCCTATGCCATAACCAACTTTCATCATGTTTGCTTAGATGCCACTCTTCTCTATTTTCTTTCAGGACATATACATTATTTTCTATCCTTATGCCTTTGGCCACCACTTGTCCCGATTTTACAGACTTTATCTTGCAGTCCTTGGACATGAACACCACTTCACATCCTCTGTCACATATTTGACTTACACTGAGAAGATTATGTTTCAGCCCATCTACAAATAGAACATCTTGGGCTATTCCTTTTCCATTACTTAAACTCACCATCCCTTTACCCTTTATTTTACCTGGAGAATCATTTCCAAAGGTTACGTTTCCTGATTTTCTTTCACTTAGAGATAGAAACTTACCTTTGTCTCCCATAATATGTTTGGAGCATACACTATCTATATACCAAGGGTTCATTTTTTTTTGAGATGATAACACTAATCCACACTTGTCACTTTCTTTCTTCTTCCACACCTTGACATTTTCAGCAGGGGAATTCAAATCTGGTTCGTAGTTCCTTAATTGACAGTCTACAGATTTATGTCCATAGTTATGGAAGAAGTAGCATTCAATCTCATTGTTCAATACGTCAAAATTATTGTTGCAACATTGTCTACTTATTGATTGTTGATTATTTCTTGACCTCCTTAGTTGCATGTCTCTAAACTTAATTTGGCAATTTGCAATCTGTGAAGGTTTGTTACTTGGTTGTATCATTCTTTGTTGTGGAAAGTATTTATTCCTTTGAAATCTTAATTGCTCATGTCTAAGTCTTAAGGAACAATTTACATCTTTGTCACCAAAGTTAGAATAGTAGAAACAATAACCATAGAAAAATTCTTTGTACCTGGAAAATGGTTGTCTTCTTTGAGAAAATCGATTTCTTCCATGCTGATGACATATTTTAGTAGGGAGCGCACTATTTCTTTGTTCTACAGATTCAGTCCTGGCACCTTTTTCTTTACTCATCTTGGGCGGCTGGTTATCTTCCTTTGTTTCTGCAGTTTTGTTGTTTCCATTGGTTGTAGAATTGACAAACTTGATGGGTTCTTCATTTCTTGGATTACCACTACTTGATCCCTCTTCATAACCCAAACTAGTTTTCATATTTGGATTCCTTTGCTGATTCAGAATGGTGGCTAATCCTTTTGAGGCTTTGATACTTGACAAATTCTGATTATACAAGGCTTGAAACTTCTCCACATCTTTCCTAGTTTTCACTACTTCTTGTTCTAAGGCTTCACATCTTGCCTTCTTTTCTGATAACTATCGTTTTAGAATGTCTTCGATTTTATTTGCCTCTTCTAATTCCACTTTTAGTAGGACAAGGTCTTCATCAGGTTCTTTACTGTCTTTCTCGAACTATATCARCAATTKTCTTTGCTTTCTRTTCTTAATTMTTAGTCTGTCAATCTCTTCCAGTGCACTAATCAGTTCTCCTTCCATGTCAACCACATGTTCTTCTTCATTATCATCACTTCCTGTGCTTTTATTATCATAATCCTCTTTGGCCATAAGTATGAAGTCATTTAGTTTATATTCAATAGAGGATTCATTGTCTTCATCATCTGAAGGATCATCATCATTGTTTATGCTAAGACTTTTCTTCTTAAAGTTACTCTCTTTAAAAAAAAAATTGTGTTTGTGCTTCTCCTCATTATCACATGTCCGATCCTTTCTTTTGTGGTGACATTTATTTGCAAAATGACCTATCCTACCATAGTTGAAACATTTGAAAGGCAGTTAACCTTTGTATTTGCATGATCCCTTCTTCAGTCTCTTCACAAATTTTGCTTCAATTTCATCAGGCTCAGAATCCTCATTCTTGTCTGCCTTAAATGATGCTTCTATGGAGGTGGGTTTATCTTTAACTATT
>JZKD02S1550437.1:167475-178248 GCA_000966675.3 Picea glauca
ATTCGTTGGTTCGTTTAAAAACCGTGCAACGGATTAAACTCCCGCGCAAATGTATAACCAACCGCGCATAACACAATGTATTAACATAATATAAGACCCCGCGCATTTTAATACATGGCCATATTACATATGTAATATAAAACACAAAGTATACAATGGTATTATGTTTTCCCCGCGCGGTAATATTAACACATGGTTACATGTGTTATGTTATAAAACCAGGGGTCGGGGCTTAGGCCCCGACCCGCGCCCTTTTCAAAATCAAACAACCATCCAACTTAAATATATTATTTCCCACCTTTCAAACAAGGAATAAGTAACAGACAGTTGGCTAGCGGATCATTTCAAAGGCGTTGGCTATGGGGGAGGTCCGGGGTTCAAACCCACGGACTCCCAACAATATTTTTTACACATAACCAAATTAATCAAAAATGAAGAGACACGTGTCAACACCCGATTCGCTGACAACCGTCCAATAAAAATGCACCACGTCTGCCCTCTGCCATGTCAGCATGATGGTACGGCCCTCCACGTGGCCGTACAGACTGTACAGACAGGTATAGTCAACACCCCAATTTTTTACCTGTTTGACTTGGCGGTCAAATCGCGATATCTCCTCCATACGGACTCCATTCGCGAAAATAAATATACCGCCGAAATAAGGAAAACGAGACGGGCGCAATGGAACTGTTTTCGTCTCAATCCGAGCACTTTGAAAATTGAGCAAATTTTGATCCCCTGATCACTATGTATTCTTCTTAGTAGTTGGTAGCTGAGCCCAAGAATATGCCACTGGAGTGGAGTAGTTCATGCAAGGGGGTATATAGGGCCCAAGCGGCTGAAGTGAGATTTTGTGTCCAACAACTAGCTCCATCAATGTAACCAATGTGGAAGGCTAATGGAGGAGGAATATGTCAATAACACAAATGATATATTAGACACAAGATATGGAGGAAAAAGAAGACTAAAAACTCTACAAAAAATAAAAAGCCAAGTGTAACATGGCTACGCTCAAGAATAAAATTTCTTTAAGTACAACCCATTGACGAGTTCCTTGAGGAGGCGGCCTTCAGGTGAGGCCAGGATGTATGCGCCTTTAGTGAGGAAATGTTGGATGATGTAAGGTCTATGCCATAATGACTCAAACTTTCCATGTCTGAAGGTATCGTGAGGGATATCGTAAGCAAGGACGAGGTCACCTTCGTTGAATGATTGAAGGTTGACATGGCGATCAAAGGTGGACTTCGGCCATTTTTTGGCTGCTTCATTGTTTTGTAATGAAGACCGACGGTCTTCATCCAACGACTTTAAGTTCAATAAATGTTGCTCCATTGGAGCAGTGTCAGGTAATAGCTCAATAACGGTGTGTAATGTGGGGATTTCTCATTCGATGGGGAGAGTGGCCTTGACCCCATGGAAAAGATGAAATGGTGTCAAACCAGTGGCAGTTTTAACTATCGTGCGATTATCCCACAGTGCAGAAAACAACATATGGTACTAATTGATCTTATGTTTGTTAACCATGTGTTGAAACATGGTTTTGAGGACCTTGTTGACTGCCTATACTTGTCTGTTGGACTGAGGGTAGTATGGGGAGGTGAACTCGTGGGAGAAGCCTAACTTGGAGGGGAGTTTGATGAAAATCTCATTCTCGAAGTGCTTCCCATGATAGGAGACTAGTTGTAGGGGGAATCCAAATTGGGAGATGACGTGGTTGAAGAAAAAACATGCTGTAGTGTCAGTGGTGTTGTTGAAGGTGGGCATGGCTTCAGCCCATTTGGTGAAATAATCGACTTCTACGATGATGTATTTGTGTCCATTTCTATATGGAGGGTTGAAATTCATGAAGTCTATGCCCCATTTGCAAAAGGGGGCGACAGTAATGACTTGGTGGAGAAGAGAAGGTGGTGCTCTCAGTTTGTTGGCATATAGATGACATTTGTCACATCGCTTCATAGCGTGGATGCAGTCATGAAACAATGTGGGCCAAAAATAGCCTGCTTGAATGATTTTGTGGGCGATGGACATCCTTGAGAGGTGGCTACTGCAGGCGTCGTTGTGGCAGTCATTCAAGACTCTGTTGGCTTTGTCAATAGTCAAACATTGACAAAGTATGGTGTCGACCCCTCGTTGATATAAGATATCGCCAATAAGGAGGTAGTAAGGGGCTTGGTGCTGAATACATCGACGATAGTCCCTGGAGAGGTGGTCTTCGAACTTCTGTGTTCAGATATAGACGAGGAGATCACTGTACCAAGGATCATCTGAGGGGATGTAATAGAGATTCTCATCGGGGAAGTCAGTATTGAAGGGAGAGCTAGTAGTATCGGAAGGAAATGTTGTAATGAGTTTGAGGAGGATGAGGGCTTTCTTTCTCTTGGGTGTTGAAAATTTGAGGTCGTACTCCTGAAGGATGATGATCCATTGGGAAAATTTTCCATTAATTTTCTAATGACTAAGAAAGTATTGCATTGGGTTGGAATCTACTACGACCTAGGTAGTTCGAAGAAGGATGTAATGGCACAGTTTCTGGACTGTGAGGACAAATGAAATGGCGAGTTTCTCTTCGTGATTGTATTTCAAGGGTGGCCCTGAAAGGTTTTTACTAACATAGGAAATGACATGCTCCTGGTCGTCATCCCCTAATTGGACGAGAACTCCTGCTACGGAGACGGATGAGGTTGATAAGTAGAGGATATAGTCGCGGTCATGGTTGGGTGCACTAATCAACGAGGCATTGGAGAGGTCCTCTTTGATATCATCAAAAGTGGTTTGGGCATGTATCCCATTGGAATGGGATACCATGACGTAAGAGGTGAAGGAAACCATGTTCCCGAGTGGCATAATCAGGGACAAAGCAGCATAAAAAGTTAGCTTTGTCTTGTAAGCTTTGCAGCTCGCGTAAATTTCGAGGGGGGGGGGAATTTTCTTGATGGCTTGGACCTTGAGGGGGCCACTGTGATGTCGTGTTGGGAGAGGAACCCAAGGAGGCATCCAACTGTGACACATAATACGCACTTGAGGGGATTCAAGTGGATATTGTATTGATGACACCTGTGAAAGAAAATGCGTAAGTCATCAAGGTAATGAGTGTATTTATTGGATCGAGCGGTGAGATTGTCCAAGTAGGTGAGAATGATTTGAGCCAGATCATGTAAAATGTATGTCCTGGCGCATTGAAAAGTGGCTCTAGCATTTTTGAGGCCAAAAGGCATGACACGATAGGAGAAAGTACCCCAAGGGGTAGTGAATGCGATTTTGTATTGATCGGCTCGATGAATCTAAATTTGGTTATAGCCAGAGAAACCATCCATGAAGGATAAATCCTTATGGCCAACACAATCATCAATAATTTGGTCGATGAAGGGCATTGGAAAATTGTCTTTGGGACAAGCATGATTAAGATCATGAAAGTCCATACGGATGTGGATAGTGCCCTTCTTTTTATTAACGAGGATGCGGTTGGATACCCATGATGTATATGCGAAGGGGTATAGCGTAATTTGTCAATCTCGGCTTTGATGGATGCCGCTTTGGATGGCTGTAATGGACGCTTATTTAGTCATACAGGTGTGATATCATGCCATGTGTCTATACGATGTTAGACAATGGAGGGATCAAGGCCAGGCATCTCTGTGGATGACTAGGCAAAAATGTCCCAGTATTCCTGGAAGACAGATTTGTAAGCAACGAGTTCTTCAGGAGAGCATGCGGCGCCAATGGTGATTTCCTCTATGATCCCAGGTTTGATGGAAATATTAATTTTGATGGTGGGGGAAATGTTGGCCATATTGCCTTCTTCAAAAGCATCGGGAAATGTTGGCCATATTGCCTTCTTCAAAAGCATCAGGAAATGTTGGCCATAAGGTTATTGAACTAATATATATGCCCCGAGGGGAGAAAATATTTGGTTTTGATTGCATATATGGGGCCTTGTTTCAGAGGCAAAAAGGCTTCTTATGAAAGAAAGAGTGCTTTGTGATGGAGTGGATCCCATGGGAAATCGGGGGAAGTTAATTCCTCGAGGATGTCTTTGTCGTAGTTGAACTGTCGAGAATATAGTGGATCTAGGGGAATAATATTGGTTACTATCACTGTGTTGTTATCTTCTGGTGAAGAGGTAGGGGGGATGATGAAAGGGGGTTGTGCGGGTTCACTCAAAATAAACCAAATATCCAGATACTGTGGGTTAAAAATGGTAGTCAGGCGTAAAATTTTCGTGGGGAAATGAACTGGAGAATTAGGGAGATTTGGGGAAAAATCCTCATATAAACTATCCAGGAACCATGGGGAATTTTTGAGTGCCTTAGGTTCAGGAAATAAGATATGAACAACATCAGGTGATGGAGTAGGGGTAATTACCGGTTCTACTAGCAGTGGGGGGGGGGTGTAGGATTTTGAATAAGGGCCATTTGGCGATGCCTGTATTCAATAATCATGGGACACTGGTAGGTGAAATGGTCTAGTGATTCACAGAGAGAGAAAGGACATATCATCCATTCATTGATGGAGGTTGTGACATAGTGGATGTCAGTGACATATGTTTGAGATGATGCAGATGGGATGCGTACTTGTTGAAATCTCTGGCGTACAACTGCTACCGTCTGTTGAAATTGAGGTAGCGTAGGGAAATGGTGGGTGTAATGGCCATATTCTGAACAAATGGCACATGCGAATTTGGTCTGCAGGCCTTTGCCTCCTGTAGAGGATGCAATGGTAGAATTAGGTGAACTGGATGAACCGAAGGGCGGGGTCGTTGCATGAGGGAGTTGAATTAAATTGCATAGCTTGGGGAGAGATGGGCATTTATTAATGGAGTGTCCATCTTTCTCGCATAGTGTGCAAGGAGGATGAACTCGTGGTGGAAGTGGAGTGGCAAGCTCCTTCTTCTTTCGTCTACCCCTAGTTGTAGCATTGGTTCTAGTGAGTGGGGGTGTGGGTGGGGTGGTGCGGGTAATTATTGGAATCTGCATTAGGATTCTTTCTATTTGGGGAGGGAGGGATGGTTGAGGGAACATTTCAGGTGGATGTAGATACCATACTGGAATTTCCAGCACCATATTGGGAAGGGTAAGTGTTGCGGCTCCCTGGAAAGCTTGTAGACTCGAAGTGGGGTAAAAGAAGGGGATTTRAGTAATGGCTTGGGGGACTGYCTCCCAAACCAKAATGTRACCCTGGAGAGGGTGTAATCAGGAACAGGGGGAGCTAGAGGGTTCTCAAGGGATTCCTAGGGAAGGATCTCTACGACTAGTGGGACATCAGATAATAATGAAACCTCTGTGGGAGGAAGGGTATATCTAGTTTTTGTTCCATTGGATGAGATGTCACATACTTGTGCTGATTATGAGCGGAGGTGCTCCATGGTATGTCCCTAGTAAGGATGGGTCTTTGAAAATTTCGAGACCCATCTCGATGAGTGGGTAAGTCTCGAGATTAACGTGAACAAAGGGTAGGATATTATCGATGTTGGAGTAAGGGTTGGGCTCGTAATGTGACACTTGGTTGATAGTGACAATCTTCCCATTGTGGGGGAACATCATTGTACGAAACACAAAATAGGCCACAACCTTCATCGCATACATGTAGCTATGCCCAAACAAGATGTTGTAATCTAGTGGAGCATCTATAACTTCAATATCAATGAGGATAGTTTTCCCTCGAGTTCAATGGGGACATTTTTAAAGAGCCCATCAGGAGAGCATGGTCATCCACAATAATCTCTCAGAGTAATGGCGGATGGTATGAGCTCGGGGGAGCCAATTTTCTGCCATACAGTTTTGGACATGATGCATGTGGATGCACCTTCATCAATTATGCAACGAGGAATTGCGATGTTCCTGATTTTAACCGGTATTTGGAAAGTGATGAGAGCGGGGAGAAGGGGTTCCCCACTATCAAGATCAAAGGTGATGAGGCGAGTATCAGTAGGGTAGAATATCCATAGGGTAGAAAGTAACGACTTTCATTGAGTAGGATAGGTTTGAAGGACTTCTAAAACTGACATGGCAGCAGGAGATTGTGTGAAGTCATCAACCAGACTGTAATTATGTGTCGCCCTAGACTAAGGGTTGTTGACATTCCGTTGTAATGGGATGCAAGGAATACGAAGGGGTGGTTCAGTATTAGGGTGAGGAATCCTCAAAGGTGGTTTAGTTGTGATTGGGTCTTCTTCCGAGGTTGTGGGAGTGAATTTCAGGGGTGTGTTGTATTGAGGACTACGCGTTTGTAGAAGGACTTCTTCCTCACTAGTGAGGAGGATAGTGCGATCTGTAGGATTGCCTGGGTCAGGATACTGTCCCATATGTGGTGGGGTCATATGCATCTCATGTTGGGTTTTCATCACCCCTTGGTGTGGAATGGAGTTTTGCAGTACGATAGGGGCTAGTTGCTATACATATTGTTGTGGGTCCTGTTGGGGGGCAAGTGGTGTTGGGGGACGTGGTCCATTTCCATATTTTTTCATCCATTTAATATCAACAATTTGAGGGAAATGGTGGGTATAATGGCCATACTCACTACAAAGGGAACAAGGGAAGTTTGTCCGAAGTTTTTTGTTGTTATTCCCTTAGATTTTGTTGTTATTGCCCCATTGGGGGTTCTGGTTCCCTTGATTCTGGTTGCCCCCGGTAGGTTGGTTCTATTGGGGGTGGTTTTGGTTCCCTCCTAGTCCTGGATTATTATTGTTTTGATTTTTTCCTTTCTTTTTGGCATTGTTCAACCGATCGTTCAAATTTTTCGTATTTAGCTATTCAAAATTTTGATATTGCTAAACGGGAAAGGGATGAACAAAATTAACCTCAGCGTGTGGGTGTCCTGGTGGTGGAGCCATGGGATGTAGAGGGCTAGGAAATGGAAAGTACATATTATTTTGGGGTAATGATCCATAAGGTACATAGGAAGGCGTGGAACTTTCACTAGTGCTTAGGGTGTAAGCATATGTAGAGGGGGTACTAGAATTTGGTTGGGCTGCTGGGTGTATTGTGGGTGTCGGTGGGGGTCCACTTATGGGTGGAGGGAGGGAAACAGGGTATGGTTGTTGATCAGGGGGAGGAGGATAATAAGGGGGTCCTCCATATACCAATAGATATTGTGGTGTTCCATACATAGGTGGTTGTTGGAGGTGTGGATTGTGGTGTGTAGTGGTACCAATCAATCCATTTGCTAAGTGAGACATCCCAAGTTTGTCCTGGCTGAATGGAACAGGTCTTGGGGCATGAGGTAGTACCATATATAAATATCCTGACTGTGAATAAATGAGCTTGAACTATTGAGCCTTGCTGATGGATTCTTCTTTCGAATGGGGGAAGGTGGTCGCTACATCCTTGGCAAGGAGGGAAACAAGTGATTTGAGAAACCAATTGAGGCATTGTTGCTTGGTGGCTTCTGCTTTGCATAGACTATGACACCAACGTCATTCATGAATGTGGTNTATTGGTTACTATCACTGTGTTGTTATCTTCTGGTGAAGAGGTAGGGGGGATGATGAAAGGGGGTTGTGCGGGTTCACTCGACATAAACCAAATATCCAAATACTGTGGGTTAAAAATGGTAGTCGGGCATAAAATTTTCGTGGGGAAATGAACTAGAGAATTAGGGAGATTTGGGGAAAAATCCTCATATAAACTATCCAGGAACCATGGGGAATTTTGGAGTGCCTTAGGTTCAGGAAATAAGATATGAACAACATCAGGTGATGGAGTAGGGGTAATTACCGATTCTACTGGCAGTGGGGGGGGGGTGTAGGATTTTGAATAAGGGCCATTTGGTGATGCCTGTATTCAATAATCATGGGACAATGGTAGGTGAAATGGTCTATTGATTCACAGAGAGAGCAAGGACATATCATCCATTCATTGATGGAGGTTGTGACATAGTGGATTTCAGTGACATATGTTTGAGATGATACAGATGGGATGGGTACTTGTTGAAATCTCTGGCGTACAACTGCTACCGTCTGTTGAAATTGAGGTAGCGTAGGGAAATGGTGGGTGTAATGGCCATATTATGAACAAATGGCACATGCGAATTTGGTCTGCAGGCCTTTGCCTCCTATAGAGGATGCAATGGTAGAATTAGGTGAACTAGATGAACCAAAGGGCGGGGTCATTGCATGAGGGAGTTGAATTAAATTTCACAGCTTGGGGAGAGATGGGCATTTACTAATGGGGTGTCCATCTTTCTCGCATAGTGTGCAAGGAGGATGAACTCGTGGTGGAAGTGGAGTGGCAAGCTACTTCTTCTTTCATCTACCCCTAGTTGTAGCATTGGTTCTAGTGAGTGGGGGTGTGGGTGGGGTGGTGCGGGTAATTATTGGAATCTGCATTAGGATTCTTTCTATTTGGGGAGGGAGGGATGGTTGAGGGAACATTTCAGGTGGATGTAGATACCATACTGGAATTTCCAGCACCATATTGGGAAGGGTAAGTGTTGCGGCTCCCTGGAAAGCTTGTAGACTCGAAGTGGGGTAAAAAAGGGGATTTAAGTAATGGCTTGGGGGACTGTCTCCCAAACCATAATGTAACCCTGGAGAGGGTGTAATCAGGAACAGGGGGAGCTAGAGGGTTCTCAAGGGATTCCTAGGGAAGGATCTCTACGACTAGTGGGACATCAGATAATAATGAAACCTCTGTGGGAGGAAGGGTATATCTAGTTTTTGTTCCATTGGATGAGATGTCACATACTTGTGCTGATTATGAGCGGAGGTGGTCCATGGTATGTCCCTAGGATGGGTCTTTGAAAATTTTGAGACCCATCTCGATGAGTGGGTAAGTCTCGAGATTAACGTGAACAAAGGGTAGGATATTATCGATGTTGGAGTAAGGGTTGGGCTCGTAATGTGACACTTGGTTGATAGTGACGATCTTCCCATTATGGGGGAACATCATTGTACAAAACACAAAATAGGCCACAACCTTCATCGCATACATGTAGCTATGCCCAAACAAGAGGTTGTAATCTAGTGGAGCATTGATAACTTCAATGTCAATGAGGATAGTTTTCCCTCGAGTTCAATGGGGACATTTTTAAAGAGCCCATCAGGAGAGCATGGTCATCCACAATAATATCTCAGAGTAATGGCGGATGGTATGAGCTCGGGGGAGCCAATTTTCTGCCATACAGTTTTGGACATGATGCATGTGGATGCACCTTCATCAATTATGCAATGAGGAATTGTGATGTTCCTGATTTTAACCGGTATTTGGAAAGTGATGAGAGCGGGGAGAAGGGGTTCCCCACTATCAAGATCAAAGGTGATGAGGCGAGTATCAATAGGGTAGACTATCCCTAGGGTGGAAAGTAACGACTTTCATTGAGTAGGATAGGTTTGAAGGACTTCTAAAACTGACATGGCAGCAGGAGATTGTGTGAAGTCATCGACCAGACTGTAATTATGTGTCACCCTAGCCTAAGGGTTGTTGACATTCCGTCGTAATGGGATGCGAGGAATACGAAGGGGTGGTTCAGTATTAGGGTGAGGAATCCTCAAAGGTGGTTTAGCTGTGATTGGGTCTTCTTCCGAGGTTGTGGGAGTGAATTTTAGGGGTGTGTTGTATTGAGGACTGTGCGTTTGTAGAAGGACTTATTCCTCACTAGTGAGGAGGATAGTGCGATCTGTAGGATTGCCTGGGTCAGGATACTGTCCCATATGTGGTGGGGTCAGATGCATCTCCTGTTGGGTTTTCATCACCCCTTGGTGTGGAATGAAGTTTTGCAGTACGATAGGGGCTGGTTGCTATACATATTGTTGTGGGTCCTGTTGGGGGGCAAGTGGTGTTGGGGGACGTGGTCCATTTCCATATTTTTTCATCCATTTAATATCAACAATTTGAGGGAAATGGTGGGTATAATGGCCATACTCACTACAAAGGGAACAAGGGAAGTTTGTCCGAAGTTTTTTGTTGTTATTCCCTTAGATTTTGTTGTTATTGCCCCATTGGGGGTTCTGGTTCCCTTGATTCTGGTTGCCCCCGGTAGGTTGGTTCTATTGGGGGTGGTTTTGGTTCCCTCCTAGTCCTGGATTATTATTGTTTTGATTTTTTCCTTTCTTTTTGGCATTGTTCAACCGATCGTTCAAATTTTTCGTATTTAGCTATTCAAAATTTTGATATTGCTAAACGGGAAAGGGATGAACAAAATTAACCTCAGCGTGTGGGTGTCCTGGTGGTGGAGCCATGGGATGTAGAGGGCTAGGAAATGGAAAGTACATATTATTTTGGGGTAATGATCCATAAGGTACATAGGAAGGCGTGGAACTTTCACTAGTGCTTAGGGTGTAAGCATATGTAGAGGGGGTACTAGAATTTGGTTGGGCTGCTGGGTGTATTGTGGGTGTCGGTGGGGGTCCACTTATGGGTGGAGGGAGGGAAACAGGGTATGGTTGTTGATCAGGGGGAGGAGGATAATAAGGGGGTCCTCCATATACCAATAGATATTGTGGTGTTCCATACATAGGTGGTTGTTGGAGGTGTGGATTGTGGTGTGTAGTGGTACCAATCAATCCATTTGCTAAGTGAGACATCCCAAGTTTGTCCTGGCTGAATGGAACAGGTCTTGGGGCATGAGGTAGTACCATATATAAATATCCTGACTGTGAATAAATGAGCTTGAACTATTGAGCCTTGCTGATGGATTCTTCTTTCGAATGGGGGAAGGTGGTCGCTACATCCTTGGCAAGGAGGGAAACAAGTGATTTGAGAAACCAATTGAGGCATTGTTGCTTGGTGGCTTCTGCTTTGCATAGACTATGACACCAACGTCATTCATGAATGTGGT
>JZKD02S1550438.1:0-10413 GCA_000966675.3 Picea glauca
CTGTCTGGTTTGCGAGTTTCTTGACTTCAGGCCTAGATTCGTGGACATACGGGATATTCTTATTTTTCACCCTCATCTCAGAGATAATCCCACATGGATCGTAGTGCCATGTGAAGCTCATGACGAACTTCATTTCCTTCAGCAGCTTGTCTGCCTCCTCTCCGGTGCCTCGATTATTGTAGATGAAAGAGCCAATCTGCCCTTTGATTCTAAGCTGTTGTTTTTTCTTTAGAGATACAAAGTGAATATCATCAGAGTTTATCATCTGCCTTATGTACTCCAGAGAAAATTTTTTGATGGGAAGGTATTTAGGCAACTTATACAGGGCCAAATCACACCCATATACTCTAATCTCAGTGTGATTTTGGTATAAATACCAATCACCAGTCTTGGTGTGATCCAAAAGATGCAAGATCCTCTGAACTTCATCATTAATCCTAGGTTCAGGCCTGTCGCTAAGCATACTTACCACTGGGTGATAGAATTGCTCAATGAATTGCTTGAAATTGAACTCTGTGGAGTTGTTCTTGAGAAAGGAGGTCTATGTGGTTACTACCTGGGGTCTGCCATCTCCGTCCATCTTCTGCATGGAAAAAGAAAATTTGTTCACTTGGAAGAAAATGAACAAGTACGCCAGTATTGAAGAGTACCAGAACATGCCTTCCCTAACGAAATTGACAAACTGTTTGTGAATATTGTTTGCCAGGAACGTGCTGAATTCGAACTGGGTAGTGGGCTTCTCATCGGTGGAGAAAATGGAAAAAAAATCCAAGAATGGGTTCATCTACCCATTGATCCGAATAATAACCCAACAAGGTGCATAGGGACGAGATAATCTGGTTTCCTTTGGTTGAAAACATGGAAGAAGGATAAGGGGGATTTATAGCAGGGAATTGAGCGGATGGTGGGAGGAAAAACTAAAATATTTGAGCTCTTTGAGGGAAGGTCATCTTCTGGTATAATTTTGTGAGAATTTCAAGGTTAAAAGGTGATGTGGAATCATCTTGGGGTATTTGCATCATTTGGTCGATGGTTTTAGGCATGATGAGGAAAAGAACTTCTCCAGACGAGGAAACGATGGCTCTTTGCTCAGGAATGTAGTGGGCTTGACACTTGAGGGAAAACTCTGGAAAAGGGTGAATCTGAGGAAAGAGATACAAGGGTAGGTTGGACTCCCAGAGTCCAATTTCTTCACTCTAGTCCAGGAAAACTTCTTTGAGCCACGACTGAAAGTCTACGAAATCAAAATCACACTTTGTATCTACAATTAAGTGATATTTGTTGGCCAGTGGAATCCTGTTGAGGTCGACAGGAGGCGGGAGAAACAAATTCTCCTCTCCTTCTTCTTGTTTTGACTTTGGCACCATTACTATAACAGTACTTGCAAAAAACAATGTTAGCGGGGATGACTGTAGATGGGGGCGACTAACTGAAACGGATAAAAATGGTGTAAAATTATCTGGTGCGATGAGTGGGTAAATGGTGAAAAAAAAGAAGAGTGAGGGTAGTTTTGAGTAAATGGGTGTCCGTTGGGCATGGGGGACAGGTCAGTTGGTTAACGAATAGGTTATCCAGTAATAAATGGCCAATGGATCACTTAGAGTGTGAGATGGAAACTGACAGTGACTGAGGAATACGGATGGGTGAAGTGGAGGTTACCAATTGGGGTAAAAATCATGGTGAGGGGGCTTTCCACGAGTGAATGGAGGGGAAGGAATATCAGAAATTATGGGATGTGACTCTTTTGGAAAGGTGGATGATGATGTCAAGAGGTGACGAAGGTATGTTAGATAGTAGGAGGCAGTGGGACTTGGGACCGGTAGATTCATGCCATGTATAGATAGGGGTTTTCCAGAGTAAATATTCCATTATAGACCCCCCCCCTCAGTTAAAGGCAGATCAGTCGGGGGGTTCTAGAAAACACCTTGAGCCGTTGATCTGTGCGCTAGCCTTTTGACCGCAGATCTATGCATGTCCTTTATCACACATTCCAGACCCCCCCCTCCATTAAAGGAAGAACAGACGGGGGGGTCCAGAATCCAATATAGACCATAGATCCACGCGCTTAAACTTGGGTCGTCCAGATGTGCACGTGTATTATCAGTGATTCTGGAGCCCCCCCCTCCATTAAAGATAGAACGGTCGGGGGGGTCCGGAAAAATAAGACCATCGAAGATCTGGGTGCAATTATCTGAACCACTGATATATGAGCGGAGAATAAGTGAGGGCACGTAGAAAACAAGCCTAGAAGAACTTAGGATAAGTGCATTTCATGGGTTTTTTCCCAAGGATTTTCATGTATACACCACCATGGGGCTAGACAAACAACATTTTAAGCATCTGAAACATGGTGCAACATTGANGAATGTAGTGGGCTTGACACTTGAGGGAAAACTCTGGAAAAGGGTGAATCTGAGGAAAGAGATACAAGGGTAGGTTGGACTCCCAGAGTCCAATTTCTTCACTCTAGTCCAGGAAAACTTCTTTGAGCCACGACTGAAAGTCTACGAAATCAAAATCACACTTTGTATCTACAATTAAGTGATATTTGTTGGCCAGTGGAATCCTGTTGAGGTCGACAGGAGGCGGGAGAAACAAATTCTCCTCTCCTTCTTCTTGTTTTGACTTTGGCACCATTACTATAACAGTACTTGCAAAAAACAATGTTAGCGGGGATGACTGTAGATGGGGGCGACTAACTGAAACGGATAAAAATGGTGTAAAATTATCTGGTGCGATGAGTGGGTAAATGGTGAAAAAAAAGAAGAGTGAGGGTAGTTTTGAGTAAATGGGTGTCCGTTGGGCATGGGGGACAGGTCAGTTGGTTAACGAATAGGTTATCCAGTAATAAATGGCCAATGGATCACTTAGAGTGTGAGATGGAAAGTGACAGTGACTGAGGAATACGGATGGGTGAAGTGGAGGTTACCAATTGGGGTAAAAATCATGGTGAGGGGGCTTTCCACGAGTGAATGGAGGGGAAGGACTATCAGAAATTATGGGATGTGACTCTTTTGGAAAGGTGGATGATGATGTCAAGAGGTGACGAAGGTATGTCAGATAGTAGGAGGCAGTGGGACTTGGGACCGGTAGATTCATGCCATGTATAGATAGGGGCTTGCCAGAGTAAATATTCCATTCTAGACCCCCCCCCCTCAGTTAAAGGCAAATTAGTCAGGGGGTTCCAGAAAACACCTTGAGTCGTTGATCTGTGCGCTGGCCTTTTGACCGCAGATCTATGCGTGTCCTTTATCACACATTCCAGACCCCCCCTTCCATTAAAGGAAGAACAGACGGGGGGGTCCAGAATCCAATATAGACCATAGATCCACGCGCTTAAACTTGGGCCGTCCAGATGTGCACGTGTATTATCAGTGATTCTGGAGCCCCCCCCTCCATTAAAGATAGAACGGTCGGGGGGGTCCGGAAAAATATGACCATCGTAGATCTGGGTGCAATTATCTGAACAATTGATATATGAGAGGAGAATAAGTGAGGGAACGGAGAAAACATGCGCCGAAGAACTTAGGATAAGTGCATTTCATGGGTTTTTTCCCAAGGATTTTCATGTATACACCACCATGGGGCTAGACAAACAACATTTTAAGCATCTGAAACATGGTGCAACATTGATTATCCAACTGGTTTTATTGAAGTAAAGCAACTAGCCTATATCCTTACCTAGCTTCCTATGAAAATTAACCCAGATTAGACTATTGGGCTAAGAACTTACTCTACCCTGGGGCTATCTGACCAAGATTAGACAGTCTGGCCAGATTTGTTCACTAATCTAGCCTAGATACTTTGGATAAGATTGAATGGTTTAGCCAAGCTTATTCACTAACCCTATCAACATCAATTTAAAAAATAACTTGGCCATGCTTGAAGGTTATGGACCAAGTTACTATTATTGCATGGGGCTTCATTTAAATTCTTTTATGCCCTCTTTTTTTCTTTCTTTTCTTTCTTTTTATTTTCAAATTATTTGCAGAATGAAAAATCATTTGTCAACAAAAACACTAGAGAGAGATAAAATTCCAGTCACCAGTTGATCCTATAACTTATAGGGTGATAACAGATGCAATAGAGAAAGCTCGTGAAGACCAGAAGAGATAGTGCAAAGGTGCACCCAGAGTGAAAAGTATGCATGTTTGCATTGATGGCAAAGATCACGACCAACAACATAACGATGATCGCATGGCAAGATCAGAAGCTAAATTCCATTTCAGGTATAAAAAACAAAGACTCCATTTTGGAGTTCCAGATACCGAGAGTTGGAGGATTCAAGAGTCAAGACTCTTCATCACAGAAGTCCCAAAGTGTTGAAATCCGAAATGCTAAAAATACCAAAACATGCACATCAACTGGAGTTTTGGATATTGAGAGTTGGAGGAGTCAAGTGTCGAGACTCTTCATCACAGGATTCCTGAAGTGCCAAAATGTGAAACACCGAAAATCCTAAAATAGGCACATCGACCGGAGTTTCGGATACCGGGAGTTGGAGGAGTCAAGAGTCGAGACTCTTCATCATAGGAGTCCCGAAGTGCTGAAATGAGAAATTGCAAAAGTGTTGTATGGATAAGCACTTGGTCACCATCGGTGGTCACATCGTCGAAGAGCTGTAGAGAAGAGATTGAAGAGACAAGCTCCATTTCAGAGGTTGGGACATGGAGAGTCGATACGACTCATCACATAATCCATGAAATGCAAAATGAAAAATACGTGTTCAGATTGGCCCCTAGTCATAACCTATGGTCACATTAATGAAGGCTCAAGGGAGGAGGTAGCATGAAGATAAGATCCATTTTGGAGATTGTGACTTGGAGAGATGAGATGCCTCACCACAGGAATGCCGAAATGCCGAAATGCCGAATTGCGAAATGGTGAAATAAGCGCGAGACCCATCATTTATGATCCAACGGTGCATGTTATTCAGGAATATGATCGAAGGGATACTGTTGCTCTTCTCAGTTAATCGATTAGTGGTGATTCAGTTGATGATGCGATTTTTTGGAGGTTCATAGTGTAATTTCTAGAAACGACTGATTGTTTCTGTCGGAGGACTGGAAGAGACTTTAGGGAGATCACCAGAGAAGATGCAGAGTCTTAAGGCATCTTCCAGTGGAATGAAGACTGTTCAGGAGTTGATTGAAAGATGGAAGAGCATTGAAGCCTATAACTGCAACAAAGAGGATGAGCTCGACTGTGACAGAGAAGACGAAGAGCCTCGACTGCTAGACAGGCTAAGGAATCTCAGCATAACACCTAGTGATGATGGACACATGGGTTTAATCAGCCAGAGAAGCTAAAGAGTTGCAATGATGATCAGGCAGAGCACTTGAAATGAAGAGCATGAAGAAGCATTGCACATACGGCATGCACAAGGTGCGCATAGGCTATAATAAGGTAGAACAAAGAAGAGATGAAGGCTGCTATAGAGAGGAATCACAGATAGGGAAATGGATGATGTGGGTAGGAGATGAAATACACAAAAGAGGCGTAATTTAGGGAATCAAAAAAAAAAAACCAGCACAGCATAAAGAGAAACAGAAGAAAATAATAGAGATGCATTGCTGGGATAGTAAAAGAAGGCTGAGGTGCACTTGTAGATAAGAGAAGAAGATTAGAAAGTGTAAGAAGATGTAGGCAGAGAGACACTGATACAGGAGAGCAGAGCAGTGTAGCAAAATAGTGATGAGACTAGTAAGCCATCGATGACCATTATATCACTGTAACAAGTTTTAGTAGCAAAGATTTATATTTCAGGGTGGTAGGGAGGTGCTAGGGAGGACTGTTTGTACTCAGAGGTTCAAGTGGGTGCTTGAACACAGGGAGTTGTAGCTTCCATATGGTTGTAGCCATAGAAACCAGGGTGGCAGGGTGGTGTAAGGGAGAACTGTTGTTCTCTGTTATATAGGTTGGTGCCTGTGATTGGAAGTTGGTGCTTCCATCCAGTTGGTGCTGGATTACTTAGGGAGTTGTTACTTCCTTCTAGTGGGTGCTAGAGAAACCACGGAGTTGGTGCTTCCTTCTAATGGGTGCTAGAGAAACCAGGGAGTTGGAGCTTCCTTCTAGTGGGTGCTAGAGAAACCAGGGATTTGGTTCTTCCTTCTTGTAGGTGCTAGAGAAAACAGAGAGTTGGTTCTCTCAGCAAGTTGCAACTTGCAAAAAAAAGGTTGTAGCCTCATTATGAGTTGGTGCTCATAAGTAAAATAATGTACATAATGTAAAGATTACTTATCATATAAATAAGAAGAGGTTTTTACCCTTTATGGGTTTCCTCAGGAAATATCTGTCTTTGTGTATTTCATATGTGTGAATGATGCTAAATTTTCTATTTCTTACTTCCCTGCATTATTGTGATTGTCATTCAGTGCTCTGCAAAGACTTTAAAATAAGCATAATTTTTTAATCTTGGTAACAATTGATTCACCCCCCCTTCTCAATTGTCCAACAATTGGTATTAGAGCCGCCCCATTTTATCTAAGGGTATATCCTAGAGCTTAAACATGTCAATCCATGAAGGAAATTCAACCAATAAGGCCCCTCTGTTCAAGGGAAAAAACTTTACCTTCTGGAAAGTTAGAATGAGAATCTACATAATGGGTTTAGGTGCAGATGTCTGGGATGTGGTAGATACTGGTTATGTAAAGCTAGTTGTACTAGCTAATAAGAATGACAAGCTAGAATTTAGCATCAACACTAAGGCTATGAATGCTATATTGAGTGGGNGAAGAACTTAGGATAAGTGCATTTCATGGGTTTTTTCCCAAGGATTTTCATGTATACACCACCATGGGGCTAGACAAACAACATTTTAAGCATCTGAAACATGGTGCAACATTGATTATCCAACTGGTTTTATTGAAGTAAAGCAACTAGCCTATATCCTTACCTAGCTTCCTATGAAAATTAACCCAGATTAGACTATTGGGCTAAGAACTTACTCTACCCTGGGGCTATCTGACCAAGATTAGACAGTCTGGCCAGATTTGTTCACTAATCTAGCCTAGATACTTTGGATAAGATTGAATGGTTTAGCCAAGCTTATTCACTAACCCTATCAACATCAATTTAAAAAATAACTTGGCCATGCTTGAAGGTTATGGACCAAGTTACTATTATTGCATGGGGCTTCATTTAAATTCTTTTATGCCCTCTTTTTTTCTTTCTTTTCTTTCTTTTTATTTTCAAATTATTTGCAGAATGAAAAATCATTTGTCAACAAAAACACTAGAGAGAGATAAAATTCCAGTCACCAGTTGATCCTATAACTTATAGGGTGATAACAGATGCAATAGAGAAAGCTCGTGAAGACCAGAAGAGATAGTGCAAAGGTGCACCCAGAGTGAAAAGTATGCATGTTTGCATTGATGGCAAAGATCACGACCAACAACATAACGATGATCGCATGGCAAGATCAGAAGCTAAATTCCATTTCAGGTATAAAAAACAAAGACTCCATTTTGGAGTTCCAGATACCGAGAGTTGGAGGATTCAAGAGTCAAGACTCTTCATCACAGAAGTCCCAAAGTGTTGAAATCCGAAATGCTAAAAATACCAAAACATGCACATCAACTGGAGTTTTGGATATTGAGAGTTGGAGGAGTCAAGTGTCGAGACTCTTCATCACAGGATTCCTGAAGTGCCAAAATGTGAAACACCGAAAATCCTAAAATAGGCACATCGACCGGAGTTTCGGATACCGGGAGTTGGAGGAGTCAAGAGTCGAGACTCTTCATCATAGGAGTCCCGAAGTGCTGAAATGAGAAATTGTGAAAGTGTTGTATGGATAAGTACTTGGTCACCATTGGTGGTCACATCGTCGAAGAGCTGTAAAGAAGAGATTGAAGACACAAGCTCCATTTCAGAGGTTGGGACATGGAGAGTCGATACGACTCATCACATAATCCATGAAACGCAAAATGCAAAATACATGTTCAGATTGGCCCCTAGTCATAACCTATGGTCACATTAATGAAGGCTCAAGGGAGGAGGTAGCATGAAGCTAATATCCATTTCGGAGATTGTGACTTGGAGAGATGAGATGCCTCACCACAGGAATGCCGAAATGCCGAAATGACGAATTGAAAAATGGTGAAATAAGCGCGAGACCCATCATTTATGATCCAACGGTGCATGTTATTCAGGAATATGATCGAAGGGATATTTTTGCTCTTATCAGTTAATCGATTAGTGGTGATTCAGTTGATGATGCGATTTTTTGGAGGTTCATAGTGTAATTGCTAGAAACGACTGATTGTTTCTGCCGGAGGACTGGAAGAGACTTTAGGGAGATCACCAGAGAAGATGCAGAGTCTTAAGGCATATTCCAGTGGAATGAAGACTGTTCAGGAGTTGATTGACAGATGGAAGAGAATTGAATCCTATAACTGCAACAAAGAGGATGAGCTCGACTGTGACAGAGAAGACGAAGAGCCTCGACTGCTAGACAGGCTAAGGAATCTCATCATAACACCTAGTGATGATGGACACATGGGTTTAATCAGCCAGAGAAGCTGAAGAGTTGCAATGATGATCAGGCAGAGCACTTGAAATGAAGAGCATGCAGAAGCATTGCACATATGGCATGCACAAGGTGCGCATAGACTATAATAAGGTAGAACAAAGAAGAGATGAAGGCTTCTATAGAGAGGAATCACAGATAGGGAAATGGATGATGTGGGTAGGAGATGAAATACACAAAAGAGGCGTAATTTAGGGAATCAAAAAAAAAAACCAGCACAGCATAAAGAGAAACAGAAGAAAATAATAGAGATGCATTGCTGGGACAGTAAAAGAAGGCTGAGGTGCACTTGTAGATAAGAGAAGAAGATTAGAAAGTGTAAGAAGATGCAGGTAGAGAGACACTGATACAGGAGAGCAGAGCAATGTAGCAAAATAGTGATGAGACTAGTAAGCCATCGATGACCATTATATCACTGTAACAAGTTTTAGTAGCAAAGATTTATATTTCAGGGTGGTAGGGAGGTGCTAGGGAGGACTGTTTGTACTCAGAGGTTCAAGTGGGTGCTTGAACACAGGGAGTTGTAGCTTCCATATGGTTGTAGCCATAGAAACCAGGGTGGCAGGGTGGTGTAAGGGAGAACTGTTGTTCTCTGTTATATAGGTTGGTGCCTGTGATTGGAAGTTGGTGCTTCCATCCAGTTGGTGCTGGATTACTTAGGGAGTTGTTACTTCCTTCTAGTGGGTGCTAGAGAAACCACGGAGTTGGTGCTTCCTTCTAATGGGTGCTAGAGAAACCAGGGAGTTGGAGCTTCCTTCTAGTGGGTGCTAGAGAAACCAGGGATTTGGTTCTTCCTTCTTGTAGGTGCTAGAGAAAACAGAGAGTTGGTTCTCTCAGCAAGTTGCAACTTGCAAAAAAAAGGTTGTAGCCTCATTATGAGTTGGTGCTCATAAGTAAAATAATGTACATAATGTAAAGATTACTTATCATATAAATAAGAAGAGGTTTTTACCCTTTATGGGTTTCCTCAGGAAATATCTGTCTTTGTGTATTTCATATGTGTGAATGATGCTAAATTTTCTATTTCTTACTTCCCTGCATTATTGTGATTGTCATTCAGTGCTCTGCAAAGACTTTAAAATAAGCATAATTTTTTAATCTTGGTAACAATTGATTCACCCCCCCTTCTCAATTGTCCAACAATTGGTATTAGAGCCGCCCCATTTTATCTAAGGGTATATCCTAGAGCTTAAACATGTCAATCCATGAAGGAAATTCAACCAATAAGGCCCCTCTGTTCAAGGGAAAAAACTTTACCTTCTGGAAAGTTAGAATGAGAATCTACATAATGGGTTTAGGTGCAGATGTCTGGGATGTGGTAGATACTGGTTATGTAAAGCTAGTTGTACTAGCTAATAAGAATGACAAGCTAGAATTTAGCATCAACACTAAGGCTATGAATGCTATATTGAGTGGGATTGCAGAAGCAGAATTCATAAAAGTTATGCACCTAGGAACTACCAAATAAATGTGATACAAACTCATTAGTAGTTATGAAGGTAATGAGAAGGTAAAGGACGCCAAGCTTCAAACCTACAGAGTACAGTTTGAACAGCTGAAGATGAAAGAAGATGAAACTGTTGCAAAATACTTTCTGAGAGTTGAAGAACTAGTAAATGCAATGAAAGCACTTGGTAACAAAAATTGAGGAACCTTCTTTAGTTCAGAAAATTTTGAGATCTCTACCAGATAGGTTCAACCCAAAGGTCTCTGCTATAGAAGAACTTAATGATCTAAAAACATTGGATTTTGATTAACTTCTATTGAAATGATGTAACTGTGAAGAGCATTCTTATTATTTTGTTATTGGATTAAATCCCCATTATGGATTAATCATGTCATTATTATTATTTTTATTATTAGATTAATCCCCATTGAGGATTAAT
>JZKD02S1550449.1:0-10413 GCA_000966675.3 Picea glauca
AAGTAGGGACATTTCAAAATCACTTTTCATATCTTTAATAAACTTCTTACTCAACCTGTCATCATAAATTCCAAACATGATGTCATCCACATATACTTCAATGATAAGTATGTTGTCCCGATCCATTTTTATGTAGATATTTCTATATACATTACCTTTTCTGAATCCTTATTGTTGTAATTACTTTTCTAGTCTTGAACACTAGGCTCTAGTAGCTTGCTTGAGTTCATACCAAACTTTCTTTAATATGAAAACACAATATTCCCTTTCTGACAAATGGAACCCTTCTGGTTGTTCTATGTAGACCTCTTCTTCTAATTCTCCATTTAGAAATGTTTATTTTACATCCATTTGATACACTCTAATCCTTTTGGAGCATGCATAGGCCAAGATCATTTTGATTGCTTCCATCCTGGAAATAGGAGCACAATTTTCTTCAAAATACACTTCTTCAACTTGAGCATATCCTTTTCATACTAGCCTTGCCTTGTTTCTAGTTACATGTCCATGTTCGTTTAGTTTGTTTCTGAACACCCGTTTTGTACCAATCACATTTTTTCCTTAGGTCTTGGAACCAATTCCCATGTCTCATTCTTCTCTATTTGATTCAATTCTTCTTTCATCGCCTTGATCCAATGTTGATCATTTATGTCAAAGATGCTTGGTTCAATTGTGGACAATAGTGTTAGATGTATTCATTCTAGTGTACGAGCCTATTTGCTTCCTTTGGTTTGTATTCTTTCATTTTTATCTCCAATAATTTGTTCTAGTGGATGATTATTCTAAACCCAACGGTTAGGTGTTTTAGCAGGTGTCTGGAAATATTGTTGATTGTCTTTTATTTCTTCTTGATCTGCTTCTAGTTCTTCTGCCTCTTCCTTTACTTCTTCCTCCTTTAGTTCTTCTGCTTCCTGCCTTTTTGAATTTTTACTTTCTTCTCTGGTCTTCAACACATTTGTTTCATCAATATTTACATTGATGCTTTCCACTATTTTGTTAAGTCTTAGGTTGTAGAATTTGTATGCCTTGATTTTTCTTGAGTATCCAACCAATATGCCTTTATCAACTCGAGAGTTGAATTTTTCAATCTTGTTATCTTCTCTTTTTATGTAACATTTGCTTCCAAACACTTTGAAGTGCTTGACGTTTGTCAGTATTCCCTTCCACAGTTCATATAGAGTCTTTTCATTTTTACTTCTAAGCATTCCTCTGTTCAAGATATGAATGGTTGTATGTACTCACTGTACCCAAAAGATATCACCCAACTTGGAATATTGCAACATGGTTCTGACAATTTCCTATACAGTTCTTTTCATCCTTTCAACGACTCCATTTTGCTGAGGTGTTCTAACTGCTGAAAATTGCCTTTTATTCCTTGTTATTCACAAAAGTCCATGAATTCTTTTGATGTGAACTCACCTCCATTGTTTGATCTTAAGCACTTGATTTTCAAATCAGTCTCATTTTCAACCATCTCTTTGAATATCCTAAAACCTTTGAATTCCTCTAACTTTTTCTTCAGAAATAAAACTTTGGTCATTCTTGTGTAATCATCAATAAGTAGCATGAAGTAGTGTTTTCCATTCAACCTTTTTGTTCTCTTTGGTCCACATAGATCAATGTGTACAATATCTAATGATTTTTTTGTAGAGTATTCTTTTGTTCTGAACTCATTTCTTGTTTTCTTTCCTTGTAGATAGTGCTTGGAAATAATATTGGCTATCTTTGAAATTTCAGGCATTTACCTTACCACTTCCTTTCTGCTAATTTTGACAAGATTGTCAAAGTTCATATGACCCATTCTTCAGTGCCAAAGCCAACTTTCATTTTATTTTCCCAAGCAATATATTTCCTTTCCATTCTCATTTAATATGTATATGTTGTTTGGAGTCCTTATTGTTGTTGCCACCAACTTGCCTAATCCTTCTTTCCTTATCTCACATTTCTTTGAGTCGAATGGAAGTGTGTGTCCCTGGTCACACTTTTGACTCACATTTAGCATATTATGCTTCATATGTTTGACAAGTAGGACATTTTCTGCCATGGCATCTTTGCTTCCAATCTTGATTGTTCCTTTTCCTATAATTTTGGTTGAGTTATCATTATTGAATGAAATTGATCCATCTCTTTCTTTCTTTAGAGTTACAAACCTATCCTTATCACTTGTCATGTGCTTTGAACAACCATTGTCAATTTACCAATCACTTTTTCTTCTTTGGGCTTGTAGAGCAATTGAACATTCTTCAATGTTTAGTTTATCTTGCTTCCTTTTCCATATCCTTGATGGTTCTTTTACATGACCGTTGAGATCCTTCTTTGGTTCCTTTGGAGGAATAGTCAATATGCAATCTTTGGCCATGTGTACAATTTTTTACCATTTGTAGTGTTCTTCTTTATTATTTAATGAGTCAAAACTATTATAGTTTATGTTGTATGTTTCATGAGGCTTTCTGAGATAATTATTTCTAGAGTAGACTTCATAGTTTCTTTTGATCTTAGCATAGGATCTACAATTTATATCCTTATGCCCAAAATTGTTACAGGAATAACAAAATCCAAGAAAAATAGTTTGGTACTTGAGTGTGGGGGATCTTCTACGTGGTGTAACTCTTCTATAATATTCTTCTTCAGTTCTCTCCATTGCTAGTTGTTGATTTTTTGTTATGGATCTTCTAGGTGGTGCAACTCTTCTATAATATTCTTCCATTTCCTAAATTTTCTCCTTTTAAGACTTGCATTCTGCCTTCTTGATGGGAATTTTGATGATTTTTTTATAACTCTTTTGTTATTATTCCTTTTATGTCATCATGGAGCTCGAACCCTTCTCACTATGCATTTGTTTGTATCCTAGTCCAGACTTGTCATAGTATGGCCTTTGTATACTGATGATTTCATCCAATATTTTGGTGTTGTTCTATTGCATGTCCTTCTTTTGAAGTTCCTTATTTAGTGATACTATTTCTACTTGTACCTTTATGTCTGTAATCATACCTTGTACCTTTATTTCTACTTGTACCTTGAAGTTCCTTCTGGATTCCTCTACTTGTACCTTTATGTCTGTAATCATCTGCTAGCCTTCTTCATAGTCGAGATTTTTAGAACCCTCTTTTAGCTTGATAAATGATGTAATATCCCCTTCCATGTGATATTGACCATGGGGGATTTAGTATCCTAGTTGTTCCCTCTAGGCTATAGTCCCATTAATAAAAAAGGGACTAAGAGGGTAAAAAAGGGGGGTCATTGAATAATTAAGTTATCATCAAAAGGTGACAAAGATTAAAAAGAAAAAGGTAAGCTGGCTTTCTAAAATAATTGGAGAAAATAACCTTAGAAATCCAAAATGATAATTTAAGTGAGAATTAGAAGGTGGGATAAATAGGAGGGAAAATTGCTTAGTGCATTCTTGATCATTTCTCACTTGCATATTTGAGCTATACAACTTGCATATTTCTCACTTGCATATTTTGAGGGTTTTGAGTGAACAAACCCTAGAGATCAACAAGGAGGTGAAATATTCCTCTATTCTTGATCCAAGCTTGGCCAAGGTGGTGAAATATTCCACCCTCACCATTATACAAAGTTCTAGGTCATTTTGTAGCAGTGATTTGTGGAGACAGGGCACCATTTTGAGGGTTTTTGCAGAATTGGGGCATACTTCCAAGGGAAGAGAAGCTCATTTTTCTTAGAAGATATTGGATCTAGAGTATATATCACAACATGAGGGTTTTCCATCCTTAGGGTGACATTTCTCTTCAGTTTGTGGGGATTTATCACCTCATAATTATTTATTATTGAAGTTTGGTGGATTTCTGAAGGAGGGCACACTTGTCCTTATAGATACATAAATTTTGGGGGTCATATATACAACTACAACAATGGAATATATTCTTATGAGATTACCATATTCATATCTATAGATTTGCAACCATTTTCAGAAGTTTGGAGGCATGATCTAGTAGGGCCAAAATTCCTAGGACAGTTTCCAGCCAGAGAGGGGCGCAACTTATCCAGAACAACCAACTATATCACATAAGGGAAATAAATTGATCTTTCAGATATTGTATGTACTTATTGGGATTTTAGTAGAGATTATCACTATCTATTGTTATTGTTTCTTAGAGCTACTATCAACCACACACAATATTCTTCCATCTCTATTCCAGATCTGTTCATCTCTTGTACTGAGCTCAACTATATATTTAAATAAAATGTAGATATGGGGTATTTGTGGATATTTTCTTGTGTTATTTCTATTGTATCTGGTTGTGTTTCCAATGTTTCTATATTTCCTTCATTTACTTGCTGTAAAAACTCTATAAATAAACCCCAACACAACTTAGAAGGCAAAGATAACAAAATTCTTGACAAAACACCATAATCAGAAAAAACAATAATCCATTAAATTATTAGTAAATATAATTGGAAATTTTATAGTGGTATCAGAGCAAGGATCCTTGTCATGTTGTTATTAAATTGATGACTAGAAGGATGGGTCGAGGAGGAAATCCTTTCCTAGAGACATCAGAAGGAGAAGAGATAGAAAGAAGCATGGGGGAGAGATAAGAAACAAGAGATGGTAATGATAAGGAAGTTTAGGCAAAAATGGTTCAGGAAATGAAGCACTCCATTAATAGGACACAATTTGACTTACACAATCAATTGCAAGAGACACAAGAGAACTTGTCAAGGGGACAAAATGAGCTCAAAAAGACCTTGTCAGATATACATACCACCTTGAAATAAAGGAAAAATAATATTTCATATTTTCTCATGCACATGTCTCATTGTAGAGAGCCACAAAATAATGGGGGTAATAATTGGGATAGTGGATCCCATGGAAGAGAGAGGTATCATGGAGAGACTAGTCACTGAGCCCACAATGAGGGGAAAATCTATTTTGGGGTGCAAACAACAAGGTGTCAAGAAGTAGCAGGATCATGCCCAAGCCTCACATGCCTAGTTTTCTTGATGCGTCGCAACAGGATGCCCATATTCCAGGATGAATAGAGGTGGAAGACAAATTTGAGGAGTATGAGAGGGAGTATGCAGCATTAAGTGCATGATTCAAGAGGAATGTTACATTGGTATAATACTGTGGAATCAAATATAGAGGCATGCCTAGAGATTCTCATAGGGTAAACAATGATTTAGGGTGAAAAGAAGGAAAAATGGAGATTCCCCCCTTTGATGGGGAAAAAAAACATTCAACGGAAGAATGGGTACAAAATCTGCATGCTTATTTTCAGCTAAACCCAATGATGGAGTTGGATTCCATCAAATTTTCTACCTTGTATTTGGAGGGCAAGTCCCATGAGTGGTGGTATCATGGAATGAAAACTTTGGGGCATGCACACATTACCTTATATGCATATTTCACACAAAGGCTCATAGATAGGTTTTATAAGGGAGATCGAGAACTACATTTCAGAGAGCTCACACAACTTAGACATACATGTTTAGTGGAGACATTCATAGAGGAATTTCAGAGAATAAAAATAATGGTTCCATATGTGTCAGAATCTAGGTTGATGATGCTATTTTCCGAAGGGCTAACATAACCCTTGCGTGGTTGGGTCAAGGATTTTAAGCCTACCACACTACAATATGCAATTTGGAATACTAGAGATTTGGAGGGAGAAACTTCCAAAAACAAGTTTACTCCAAGACCCCTACTTGCTACAAGAGGAAGAGATAAACGAGTGGTTGAAAAGGGTAAGGGAAAACTTGATGAATCCACAAGAAGGGAGTTGAGACAGAAGCAACCCTTTTATACTTGCAAGGAACCATGCGATCTAGGGCATAGATGCATGGGAAAAGGGAAAATACACTACATAGAGGTTCTTTTAGATAGTGAGGAGGAAGATGATGTTGTACATATTAAAAATATGGATGTGACCCAAGAAACAATTGAGCACACACATAAGGAAAGGGAGGATGAGATAGTGCACAACGCAGTAGGGATCAAGAAGGCTGTAACAAAATCCATCAATGGGATGCAAAAGTTTAGTACCTTCAGGATAAGAGGAGTCCTTCAAGTACAAAGGGTCACTGTGCTTATTTATGGTGGGGATTCCCATAATTTCATTGATGCTTCTTTAGTGAATATGAGAAATCTACCCATTGAAGATTTTGAGGAATTTTTGGTGGAGGTAGCAGGAGAGAATACCATGCCATGTGACAAGTATATTCCCATGATGAGCCTCAATTTGGGTAGGCACAACTTAACTCAGGATTTCTATGTGATGGATCTTCCAAAAACTAATGTAATACTGGGAGTTCAATGGCTTAGCACCTTGGGACCCATCACTACCAAATACAATACCATGGATATGTCCTTCAATTATGAAGAAGGAAAAAGGGTTAACTTGAAGGGCATGACAAAGAATAAACCCAAGGTGGTTTCAAAAAAGAGCACAGAGGTTGTTTCCAGGCATGGGGACATGGATTATGAAATAGAGTGTTTAGTTATCACCCAAAACACTCAGGATAAGTGCCAACACTACTCACTAGACATACATAGGATAATTGACAAGCATGAGAGGGTTTTTGGATATATTCCCCCAAGAAAACCACCATACAAAATCTTTGAACACATTATAGAAATAGAGGAAGGTGCCAAACCTATCATTACCACACCATATAGGCACCCAAATAAATTCAAGGATGAAATTGAGAAATCCATCAATGAAATTTTGAACATGGGGCATATTAGGCCAAGCTTAAGCCCATTTACATCTTCCATTGTGTTGGTCAAAAAGAAGGATGGAACAATGTGCACGTGTATTGATTACATAGTCTTAAATAAAAAGACAATAAAAAATAGGTACCCAATTCCAAGGATAGATGAGCTATTGGATGAGATTCACGGGGCAATATATTTCACAAAAAATGATCTACACTCAGGATACCATCATATTATGATGAGGGAGAAATATATACACAAGACAACTTTTAGGTGTCACTATGGGCATTATGAATTTTTAGTTATGAATTTTGGACTAACCAATGTGATAGCCACCTTCCAATCATGTTTGAATCATATATTCAATAAGAAATTAAGGAAATTTCTATCGGTTTTCTTCAATGATTTGTTGATATATATCAGAACTTGGGAACATAATCTCAAGCACGTGGATGGGATATTAAACATCATGGAATAACAATCACTGTATGCAAAAGAGTCCAAGTGCGAACTTGGGATGACAGAGGTAATATGCTTGGGGAACATCATTGGGGAAAAAGGGGTGCAGGTTCATGAGGATAAGATCCAAGCTATTTTAGATTATCCCATACCTAAGACACTTACAAAGCTCAAGGGATTCCTTGTAATTTGCAGCTATTATAGGAGGTTTATTAAATGTTTTTCACAACTATGCGCACCACTGATTGATTTGACAAAAAAGGGTGCATTCAAGTGGAGTGATGAAGTACAACTAAATTTTGATAAAATGAAGAAGGTCATGAGCACTTTTCCATTCCTAACTTTACCATATTTTCCCCAGCCATTCATATTAGAGTGTTACACATCAAGGGAAGGAGTTGGGGATATAGTCATGGAAAAAAAACATCCTAATTATTTTGAGAGCAGAAAATTAAGAGGGCCTAAGTTATTATACACCATATATGATAAGGAGATTCTATCCATCATGCATGCACTAACCAAATTTATACAATACTTGGTGGGAGAGAAATTTGTAGTCAGAACTGATCATAACAACCTCAAATACTTTCTTGAGAAGAGGGATATTAGTGAGAGGCAACATAAATGGGTGATAGATATTATTTTCGGGATTAACTGCATAGTGTAAGTCATTAATCTATGACCCATATCCATGAGTATTAGTCGCAACTGACCAATAATTCCATGTCAGAGATATTAGTTGAATGGGAATCACACCTGTTGGTGGAATACTCAAAAAACAAGTTTGCATGCAAATTGATGGATGATCAAGTCCAGGATGACATGTACAATAAATGGGTGAGTAAAATCCAAGCCTATGAGTTTGACAGAGAATTTGTTAAGAAAATAAATGTAGTAGAAAATGCTTTATCTAGAAGACTCCCAACTTATTCCATGTCGGAGATATTAGTTGAATGGAAATCACACCTGTTGGTGGAATACTCAAAAAAAAAGTTTGCATGCAAATTGATGGATGATCAAGTCCAGGATGACATGTACAAAATTGTGGATGATATCATATACTATAAAGAAAATATATATTTGGTACATGAATCCAAGTTTAAGGAAAATATGTTGCAAGCATTTCATATCTCACCACTAGCAGGACATCATGGGTTCCTCAAGGCTTATAGATAGATTAGAGAAATATTCGCTTGGAGGGGCCTCAAGGAGGACATTATGTGCCACATCAGGGAGTGTGTCACATGTCAGAAAAAAAGGGATGAATACACCCACCCAACATGTTTAGTACAACCTCTTCCCATTCCAGAGCACAAATGGGAAAGCATATCTATGGATTTTATTACAGGATTGTCCAGGAAACAGGGGAAGGATGTCATTTTTGTAGTGGTAGACTGCTTGAAAAAAATTGCTCATTTTTTTTTCCATATACATGGAGTATAGTGCATCACATATAGAAGTGTAACACACCCACTACCATAATTTAAATTTTTTGGGATTAATCTCCCATACATGGGAAATCTCCCTAAACTTCACATTAGCGAAATGCCAATCCCCGGTTCTATATCGGGATATCGCGACTCGGGGGTTCGCGATTCACGCGAACACAAATTACATACACAACAAAACCCCGATCCCCGATGGTCAACGGGTCAACACTTCCCTCTATCGGAGATTACCCTATCGGGAAATCAGCACATGAAATGCCGTGGTTCACTTACACGGTGAATCCTCGAACCCCGAACTCCGATATGCTTCCACCTGTACTCCACCGGCGATTGCGGTCCCACACGCCATGTCACTTCGGGATTTCGCGGATCGCGAATCCGCGATGCATGACTCTTTGACGTCGAGAATCTCGATTCTCTGAATGCCAAAACCTCGAAGTCTGATGCCACCTGTCCTCCACTCGGCTATCGGGAAGTCGCGATTCGAGAAACCGCGGTTCTTGGTGCACAAGGTCACAGACCTTGCCAAACCTCGAATCCCGACTCCTCAGGATCCTTCGCCACGTGCAACCATCCTGATCGACGGTTCAGATCGATTCGGGGAATCGCGACTCGCGATTTCACGAGGTGTAGAACTCTCACCTGTACTCACGGGTTATCTCCCGCGCAACTCCTCCACGATCGGACGGTCCTCGGGATTTCGCGAAACTTCACAGGGATTACAAGTCGTCGATTCTCTTCCTCTTGAGATCCTATCGGGAAATCACGGATCGCGGTTTCATGTTGCACAATTTCCTTACCATCGAAACTCCGATGATCAAAACGCCGACGACGCCCGATCTTTTTCCACCTGTCCCTGCAGACGGACGGCTATGATTGTACCGGGATTTTCCTACGGTGTTCCCGACTCTTTCCGAGTGCTTGACACTCATCCTCCCTAATGCTCCGTCCTCCTCCGCTTATGGACTTGACAACTGGCTCCCACTCATCGGGGTTTCACGGTTCGCGACTCCGTATGGCAAGAGTTTCTTGCATTCGAAAACCCCGACATGCCGAACCCCGACTATGTTGGATCCACTGACACGCGTCCCTCAAATGATGGACGGTCCTAATTGTATCGGAGAATCGCGTATCGCGATTTCCTTGTAAACAAATCTCTTGTCTCCGGGAACCCCGATTCCCCGATCTCCGACTCTTCGGGATCCTCCGCCACGTGTTCTGGCTGAAATCAATGGCTAGGATTTCTTTCCTGCACGCTAGGGTTTAACTCCGGTGCATCTTCCCGAGATCGGAGGGTTATCGGGACTAGGGTCTAAGATCCGACAGTTCAGATCGCTTCCCCCTTGCATGCTCCCCCTTCAAAGGCTATACTCCACGCAACTCCTTCCGATCCGACGGCTGACGGGGAAATGTGAACTGAGATCTAACAGTCCGGATTCGTTCTTTTTGGGTCTTGGGATTTACGATCCCAATTTCTCATTGCTCACGATGAGAGAGGGCAAAGCACGTAACGCTTGCGTTACTTTCGTAAATCTAATGGTCGTGATTGACTATGGTTCATCCAACGAGATCTCATCCGTCGACTGGTCACTCCTCACAACACTACTATCCTAGAACTTAAGAGAATCGTTCCTCCTCGTGCAGGGTTAATAAGGCCTATGCGTTCGAGTTCTTGTTCTGGGTTCTTAGTGAACCTTTCCAAGTAGGAAGTCTCTATGAAGAGATTCCTACCGGGGCATTTCCGGAAGCGGATAAAGGGAGGTAGCTTCCCGAGAATGGCTGGACATGGTTAGATACATTAATCAAGTGAGTCGGGCACGGTTT
>JZKD02S1550460.1:0-10413 GCA_000966675.3 Picea glauca
CATATTTAATGCTCCTCATTAATTACAAAATAAGTAATAAATGCTCATTAAATACTTTTTGGGTCCCACAACTTAAAATCACTTTAAGTTATAAAGTACATTCACTTTATAAAAGTAATTTATTTAAAAAGTCACTTTACAAATAAAACATATCTAGGAATTATGACTTTATGTCCTCCCCATGACAAAACACAAAAACATGAATGAGGGCATCCCTTGTTATATTTCAATAGAACTCCCATAAATTGAAACCCTAGTTTTCATAGAATACCAAAAAGCCAAAAAACCAAGAAACTAGTACTAGAAGTACCAGTCCAGATTTCTGCAAGCTCAGTTTCAAGGGGTAAAATTTGGATTTTCAAAAATCTGACTGCACCAGCTTACTCGCCTCAGCTCAACACATCTAGCCCCTAGATCAGAATTTCAAAATTTGAAGTTTGAAAATTTAGGGTTTCCTCATAAAACCCTAAGTTACAGCTAAAGTACCAGTTGCAATATAAGTTGCAATTACAGCTACAGTTCCAGTTGCAGTAAAAAAATTTGTAAAGTGTTGGCCAACCTTAAAGTTGAAACACCTTTTAAGTTTTGAAGGTTTGTTACCTATCACCGTTGCTGTCGGATGGTACCACCACTCGCCGGTACTATCAGAGGTATGTACTTACATATGTTTCAACTATATTATTCTAAGGGGTACTTGCAGGAGAAAGGATCTCCTATCATAGATCCAGAAGGATCTCAGATCCAACATATTCAAAAGACTAATGCACCCCAGGTTTGATTATCTTGATATGCATCTATTTGTTATGACATTATTTTGACCTTGTGAACATCTAGGTGGTATGTTGAAATCATACTAACCATTGGTCAAAATTATCAAGGTTGATTAAAGTTGAGTTTATAGAATTTATTCTCTAACTTAGATTTCTTTCAAGATAACATATTGTCTTAGTACAGAAGACATATTGAAGAAAACACTTGTCATTTGAAGTGAAGAAGACTTGGAAGAAAAGCAACACACTCATTCTTGAGGACAAACTCCAGGTACCAGGTTTGATTGATTAAGTTGATAAGATTCAAAATGTGCAAGTATCAGGAAAACACTATAGTTGAGATAGCAATCTTTAAAAAGTTTTATACTTGGTAGCATGTGAGCATATTGAGGTAAATGCTTAGTGTAATCATTTACCAAATACAACTAACATCTCCTCTAGGAGAAACTTCTTGTGTTGGTTCCAAGCTACCATGGAGGAATGCTTGATCACAACACTAGAAGAGTGTTGATCTCATTTCGTATTGTATTTCTTACTTTTTATCTCTGTCACATGTAATAGCTCTAAAGGAGCTACTGTGGTGATTGTTCTCGCCTTTGCTTTATTATTATTATAAAGAATATTATTCTTGGCTATTGTTGTTCTTGTTCCGGGCAGGTCACAGGTGCCCTAAGGAAACTATAGTGAAGTTTGCAGGAGGCAACACAATGAGACATGAAGCAAACTATCCAAGTTGTGTACATGACGGTATACATCCATGTACCAAAGAAGATGAAGAAGAAGCTATTTTTGAGATCCAGAGTATCTCATATGGAGATTGACTGTAAGGAGCAGAAGGCTCCAAAGATGACCAAACATTAGAGCATAACTCACAGAAGACTTGGTCAAAGGATAATGAAGCCACCTTGACGGGAAGCAGAACTCGTTTGAAGTCTGACTCAGCTTTTCATATTTAGACTTGGTATTCAACACCAGGTATACCCTGTAAGAGATGATGAAGTCCTTGGAGAATCAGAAGAAATCAAGAGGAAGCCTGATCTCAAAAAGGATCATATGAAGAGGCATCTTCCAGGACTAGAAGACAAATGCCATGAGAAGACTAGATCATAGCTTCAGAGACTTCTAGGAGATATGAAATCTCCTGGGAAGATTCCCTTGTTTAAGTGATAGAGAAGGAAGCCAATCAGAAAGACTGGGATATGGATTTTTCCGTGAGACTAGAAGAGAAGTCAGTGTTGACTTCCAAGTTTGATCTAACAAATCAAGCATGTTGCAGATGTACAAATCCTGATGTGTGTCCAAAGGATTCTCCTAGCAAGACGGAGAAGACTATGACGAGACACTTACTCTAGTAATTGAAGAAATAGTTCTAGTATTCATGAAGACAACCAGAACTACCATGACAGTATGAGATTCAGGGGGAGCAATCCCTATATTTGAGATTGAGTTATCTCCAGTACCGGTTGATGTAGTACATGACTACACTAGCAGATAGATAGAGTTACCTCCATGAAAAAAAAAAGAGCTACTTTCAATGCCAGTTATTGAGCCACTCTCAGTTTCAGATAAAGTTGTTGTCGTGATAGAGTAGAGGAGTTACTCTCAGATTTCAACAGCCACAGTGAGAATGAAGCAGTCATTCTCAGCTTCAAAGCAGCTGCAAGTGCAGAGTCCCAGTTCCAAAAGGAACAGTTGCAGAAAGAGGACAGGACATACTCTCAGGCAATGAGACAGATAGTGCTTTGCAGAAAGCACGTGGAGGTAGCACATGATTGTGCAGATTGAGTTGCAACTGAGCAAGTGTACCAGATTGGCACAAAGTGATGTGAAAATTTGATTTGAAGTTGAAGACGAAAAGACTCGGGTCTGCAAGTTGAAGAAGGCTCTGTACGGGTTGAAGCAAACTCCTAGAGATTGATATGGCAGAATTGATAGTTTCCTAACGAGCTTGGGCTTTATCAAGAGTAAAGTTGATTCTAACCTTTACCTCAAGGTTATGAATGATGAGCCAGTGATGTTGCTACTATATGATGTATTCTTGACAAGATGAAGAAAAGCTCATCACAGATTGTAGAAGAAGCTCGCTACAGAGTTTGATGAAATACCTAATACATTATTTCTTAGGTCTCAAAGTTTGGCAGAACCTAGAGAAGATCTTCCTCAACCAAGGGAAGTATGCAGTAGAAATATTGAAGAGGTTTGATATGTTGGAGTGTAAATCCATGAACACGCTCATGGAAACAAAGTTGAAGCTCCTGGTAGATACATTGTCAAAATTGATTGATGCTACTCTGTACAGATAGATTATTGATTCGGTGATGTATGTGACGAATACCAAGCCAGATGTATGTTTTGCCTTGAGTCAGCATCTGGTAGAACCCAGACATGTTCACCTTGATGATGCAAAACATGTGATGAGATACCTCAAGGGTACGTTGGATTTTGGTCTCTGTTATACTAGAGATCATGACTTTAGATTGTATGGATATACTGATTCAGATTGAGCTGGAAGTGTTTCTGATAGAAAGAGCACTTCAGGATGTTGTTTCAGTCTGGGGTCAGCCATGACCTCATGGTAAAGTAGAAAGCAATCCAGTATTGCTCCGAGCATGGCAGAAGCGGAATATATTGCAGCATGTTCCGCCAATTGTGAAGCCAAGTAGCTTCGGATGTTGTTGACAAACCTATTTGATCTGGAGATGGAAGCCACCGTGATCCTATGTGATAACCAGAGTTCTATAAATATGATGTGTTCCATGATGAGTTGAAGCACATAGAGAATCGGTATCACTTCATTCATGATATGATGCAGAGAGGAGTTGTAAAGCTCCAATATGTTGGCACAAATGAGCAGGGTGCAGATGTGTTGACCAAGCCTTTGTCTCGTGTAAAGTTTGAGCACTTTCGAGACAAGCTTGGTATAGTTCGAAAGGACCTCCCTCAAAAGGGGGAGTAGTGTTGATGCCAGCCTTGTGCTGAAGATTTCCAGCTTCGTGCTGATGTTGTTGAGATTCCAACCTTGTGCTGAAGATTTCCAACTTCATGATGATGTTTTTGAGATGCCAACCTCGTGCTGAAGATTTTTGGCTTCGTGCTGATGTTGTTGAGATTCCAGCCTTGTGTTGAAGATTTTCAGCTTTGTGTTGATGTTGTTGAGATTCCAGCCTTGTGCTAAAGATTTCCAACTTCGTGTTAATGTTGTTGAGATTCTAGCCTCGTGCTGAAGATTTCCAGCTTCGTGTTGATGTTGATGTGGTTCCAGCCTCGTGCTGAAGATTTCCGGCTTAGTGTTGATGTGGTTCCAGCCTAGTGTTGTGATGATATTGATACTCCAGCCTTCGTCTTGTGATGATGTTGTTGCTCCAGCCTTCGTGTTGTGATGTTGATGATGTTGTTGTTGTTGATGTTGTATCAGCCTCGTGTTGTTATGGATGATGATGATTTATTAGTGTTATACTAATTGATGTTGATGCAGATGATGATGATGGCACTTCAGCTTTTTGCTGAAGATGTTGATGATATTGCTTTAGCCTCATGCTAAAGAAGAAGATGATGTTACTTTAGCCTCACGCTAAAGATGATGATGATGTTACTCTAACCTCATACTGATGAGGATGATGATGCTACTCCAGCTCCAAGCTAAGAACGATGATGATGAGAAAAACTTCTGATGATTTATAGATGTGTCAATCAGTGTTCCAGATACTGTTGATGTTGCTACCCTCTCTCTCTCCTGATGATGTTGTAGAATACCCTTCTTGTTAAGGGGGAGTGTTGAAATATTGTAACTGCAAAGAGTATTCTATTTATTATTGAGTTATTATTCATTTAATCAATCCCCTTTTGTGGATTGATCATGTCGGGTATTGTAATTGACCAAATCCCCTTTTGTGGATTGGTCAAACCCTAAATATATTATGCAAATTGATAAGTTGGCCCCCAGGCTAATTAAAGTGGTTTTAACCACTAAGAAGACAAGTCGGCCCTGCCCAGTGAAGAGACACCTTTCCAGCTCCTGCCAGTTTGTATAAATAAAGGAAGCCAGCGCCTCATTATCTCACTCTCATTCATTCACTCATCAAGTGCGCAAGTTCGGAGAGCTGCAGTTGGGAGAAGAAGGAAGAGAGAGACACATTGCTCAATGTTGGATATTCTCTAGTGTTTTGGTTTATTGTCTTGGCATTGTATTGGCTATCTATATTAAGGAAGTTTTGCTGGGTTTTCTCCCCATTAGGGTTTCCCAAGATAAATGTTGTGTATCTTGTGATTATGTTTCTCTCAATGATCTTGCATGCTATTGTTATCTAGTAAAATTGAAAAGAACTACATAACAAGCTCTAAATTTAACATTCATCACAGAGCCTTTCAATGTGGAGGGGAAATAAACTCAATCCTTGCTCATCCTTCACATATCATATCCTCGACACACCACAAACTCAAGCAGGAAAATGTTAGCAGCTTCATGATCTTTTCAATTAAACAGCAGAAGTACTTCAGGAGGTATTATTCTTCCTCTTCATAATACGACACCATTCGTGGGTAGTATGAAAGCAATCATATCATTGTTTATCTTTGGCTCCATCCATGGAAGCACACATCCCTAGCAACAATGCCAAAATGATAGGTAAATTTTAGGGGTTTAGATTCTTCACTCCAAATCCTCCAGAACCTCATCCGTTGTGCTAGACTCCAGTCAAGGAAAGTATACTTGTGACATGGCTTTCAAGTCTTCAACCTTCCAAAAACAAGTTTGGGACTATCTATGGTATTTTATTGTTATGTTGTTGCTATAGCTAAAGAAATCCACAAAGCTGAGAGAAAGACCGAACTATAAAATCTGCTCTAGTTGCGTCGAGAGGCACTCTACAGCCAAGTATGGAGGAGATGTTGTCACGTACATAGCATTAAAAAGAAAAAAAATGCAAGTGAGGAGATGTTGTCACGTAACATTAAAAAATAATAAATAATAAAAAAAAACAAGTGAACAATTACGTAAGTTGGCTCCATTTATATATAGCCCCGAGGTTTAGCTCAATTGATCTAGAGCCAAATGTGAGTTTTCATTCTTTGGTCACGAGTTCAACTCTCTTGATTCCCCTGGAACGAGGCCCTGTAATCAGGGCTGACAATTTACCCCGTTTACCATCCACAAAATGTGGGGAAGTACTCAAAGGGTTTCCCATGCTTTATTTCACGCAAAAAAAAAAAATTATATATATATATCAAAGAATTATGGGATATTAGTAGCGGAGATCTAAATTACAAGATTGCTATTCTTCAAAAGGCCTGAATCAAGGACCATGACTTCTTATTATATTTTTCAGGTATAACTCGGATGCGTTGGTTATGCTGTAATAATATGCATAACCAGACAAATTGAGAGTTGGGATGTCCATGGGCTTTGGGAGGGCCAATTGTGTGAAACGGAACATCAGGCGCAACATAAGAAGGGCCAATTGCGTGAAACAAATGCTGTAATTCTATGCATAGCCAAACAAATTGATAACAAATATTAAACCAGCATAGATCCATCTTAACCCCGGATCTATCAAGCACCGAGAGGGAATCAAATCTCTCGAGGTGCAAACCTCTCTCAGAGTGCAAAACTTGAGGAAAGGTTTGCACCTCAAGAGATTTGATCCCTCTAGGCGCTTGATAGATCCGGGACTAAGATGGATCTATGCTGGTTTATATGAATGCTGGAAATGGAAAAAATGAAAAAACTGGCTGAAGTCATTTGAAATGAAAATGTTTAAACTGAATTGAACACTACAGAAATTCTCAAAGAGAAATGCTGAAAACCGAAGAAACCAAAACAACACATCAGATGCTCCAACACGAATACAGCTTCTATCCACGCTCAGGTTTGTAAGTCAAAAAATTCTATCATTTCCTGCCTTTCTCTGCCTTCCAAAGTGGAAGGGTAGAGGTTTAAATATTACAAAATATTGAAGATCCATAAAGTTTCATTTACAACCCTTGGGCCAATGCCTTTTCACTAAGGCTTAACTAACCTAGCCTTGACCATTAGTTAACATTTCCTACCAAGTGTAGGTAAAAGTATATAAATTATAAATAACTGTAAGCAATTAATGGTATTAGGCTAGCTAAAAGCCTGAACACAAATTATATCAATAAAGTTCTAATTAGTTGCCATTACACGTTGGATCTCCCATGAAGATGTCTATAAATCAGCAAGAATAATAGCCCATGATGGGCCCTTATAGAGCATTATTAAAAACAAAAGAGGTTCATCCCAAGATAACACAGAAAAAAACAGCTCAGAAATTACCCATTCAGAGCCTCAAGTTAAGGCTCGGAACACTCCTACAGGAGACACAGCAGACCCAAAGAGGTCTTATGTAGTGAAGGCACCCATCCCACATCCCCAAAGCTCACAAGCAGGCATCACTATCCCCTTTCAGTTCGAGGGAAGCTGGAAACAAACACTGACTCTACTGTATCATTGAGCTATCTTGATTCTTGATGCATCATCTTGCAAAAATCCAAAAGGGAAAAAATTCAGTAGGGGAATTGGCGGGTTCTCTCATCCATGAGTACAGTTGAGATGACTCTACATTATCTTGTTTCTGTTTTAAAAATGTCAGCAGTTACAAGCAGACCTGAATAGAGCAATGTCAGGGCAAGGAATGATTCGACGTTGAAGCACTGGGGATTGAAAGTGATAATGCCATAATCAGAGCAAAAACACTCGCATGGAGCAATGCTTCAGGATGGGCATGAGATGTTGCAATGAAAAAAAAAAATTTGAAAGCCTCCCTCGTGCTTAATCAAATCTTCCCTGCACAGGGGCCATGAAATATATTCTAACGATGTTTTTGACAGAGCAGGATTGCACTGGTAGCCTTGAAATGGGCCTCCAGGTATGAAGTTCAGTTCAGAACTCTGTAGTTGTGAACTCATGCTGGAAGAGAGGGGAGATGGGTGACCATCCAGGAATTCCAGTTTGACTAATTATATCTACCAGTTAATGGGGCCAATAAAGGCACGGGTATATTCATCACAAGGTTACATGTGTGATCCCATGTGGTGGCCCTAAGTGGTCACCCAAGAAGATTTTCGCCAGGCTTTGGCACCACCTTAAAAATCATAAAAAAGCAGGGTTGCACTGCATCTGTCCCACGTACAGGGACTGCCCATTGTCACTTCACAAGCATCCAATCATATCACATCACATTCAATTCCATCAAAGAACTTGGCTGAGATGGCAAACTTAAACTTGCACTGTTTCGTTTGTTTAGTTGGTGTCAGATAATAAGCGTCCATTATTTAGGTTGATTTGGGTCACTCCATTTTCACAAGCAACACGTGCCCTAATCCCATGGACAGGTTTATGTGCAAAGTAGCAATGGGTAGTCTATCACTTTGAGAAGCTGGATCCCAGAGTAGTTACTCTTCTTTGGTTTGGTGTTGATTGACTAGCAGTTTTCATGTCAAGTAATAATGTTTGCTTTCATAGTCAATTCAAAGTAATTGACCACCATAATGAAAATTAAAAGTAGAAGAATACGTACCTATCTTCACTGAACACACCGTGAGGATAATCCCTTCGTGGGGATACCAAGTTGAACTTGTAGAGCTGATTCTGCTACTGAATCTCCAATCCACAGAACCCAGCACCCCAGCAGGACTGAACCAGAAAACCCAACAGCATCCACCAAACTACAACCAACTCGGTCTCAGCTATCATCCTCATCCAAATTAAAGTTACTCCCTTCTGATCTTCAAAACTAAATCAGAAAACTGATGAATACGAAATCATTCCTTGGAATTAATGAGCTTAAAATCCCTGCAGCCCATCCGACTTTCTTGAGTACAAGTAACAAGACCATAGAAGATTTGAGGCAGCTGATATGAGAGCCCCAAGAGAGAGAACAACCAATGAGACTTGCAAATGATGCCATGGAAATTACAGTGCAATCATCTGGGTATGGTAGGAAGGAAATTTAAATGCAAATGCGCATCTAAGAACTTAAACAAGTCCAAGGATATGAAAACATGCTTGAAAATGGGGGTTTCCTTTCAAGGTTGAATCGAGTAAAATGGAAAATTTTAGAAGCCTAAAGGGTAAACCCTAGATAACTCGTGCAAACAAAAAATTGGATGGCGAATAAATTAACACATGTCAAAATTTGTATGATCATAACAAAAATCATTTTAGCCACTGATTAAGCAACTTTGGTTTTAAAATTTTGCCTGTTGAGATATATATTTATGCCTCGTTGCATCTCTGATTCATGACTTCATTTCATGTTATTCATCGCTGATGATTCTTACTTCTACGTAAAAAGTCATGAGTTTTAGTTTGATTGGACAGTAGTTGTAACTACGTCACTGAAAACATTTTTATCTATTTTCAATTTTAACAAATGAATTTTATTTGGATTTTATGAATGAGGTCAAATTCAATCAAATTTATTTGTCTGAGATGATGGAGTTTTGATTACATAATCGAATTTATGCACTGGATCGACTTTTGATTTTTTTCCTTAAAATTCGGTGAACACGATTGTGGCAGCATATGCAAACCAATCTCGGAACAAGTTTAAGACTCAGAAGCCATCATTATGGTCTCAAAATGCCACTGTTGTCTTAAACAGATTTGCTTTCTCCAAAGATAAAAAAGCAAAAGGAACTCGAAAGTAGAAAGAAAAAAGGAAAAATAAAAACAAAAGAGAAGCATTACCGTAAGAAGACGCAAGTGGAATTTGATTCAATAAAAAAAATGCTTCAAGTTCTTATCTTGCCATGAATTTCCATGACTAGCAATCTAGAATCCTGAACAAGGTCTTCACTCTTCTTCCAAATAGCTTCAAACAGCGTGTGCTTGGCAGAAGGCTTCAACTTAACAATATTTCTATCGGCATCCATGGCACGAATTTCCTTGGCAGGCTCAACGTGCTTCCACCAAAAATCACTCAACGCGGCCATCATGAGGTCCCAATAGTAGGGATCTCTGTGTATCCTAAAGAGGCTGCTACCATTCGGGGTCCAGACATAGAAATCGATCCAATTCCTGTCCAAAATCTCCATGAGGCCCTGTGCTTGGGGCATGTAACACGGGGGCATAGTGGACCAGGGGAAGGACCCGTTGGCGTAACCGTGGAAGTAAGGACACTTGATCTCCACCAGTCCTCCCTCTTCCAAGTAGCCGTCGGGGCCCTGGTCGATCATGCCGTCGGGAGACGCCGCGAGCCAGTGGTGTTCGCCGTGGAGATAGAATCCGGTGAGGGTGACCACGTTTCCGGTCATGAGTTGGTACCTGGCGAGGGCAATGTGCTCGTGGAGGTTGCTCCAGCAGGTGGCGGGGCATCCCTTGAAAGGCTCCACCAGGCCAATCTTCTCCATCCACAGATGCACGCGCCGACCCCTCCAAAAACCCATTGCGCTGCTGAAGGTGCTTGCCGTCAGCCTCCACCTCCGCTCCTCATCCCAGTTCTTGTATCTATGCTGTAGCCCGGAGCTTTTAAGATTGGAAGAAGAATAACTCTGACCATAATTATAATTATAATTGTAATTATAATTGCCGTTCCCCGCTGATGTTCCAGGGTTGTACATTGAAGCCCAAGAATAATCAGAATTATAATTATAATTGCCGTTCCCCGCTGATGGTCCATCGTTA
>JZKD02S1550471.1:0-10413 GCA_000966675.3 Picea glauca
TTAGGCTTAGCGACTATACTCTCCACCTGCTGTTATTTTTGACAATACCCCCTGGTTTCCTTCGGGCAGGGTGGCACACTGATGTATCTAATTTTTGGACATGTTACAGTCATACAGCCATGTGCCCTGGTTTCCTCTACAGGCAGGACACCTGGCCAACTTTTTTGATGAAGTTTTAATATAAAGGTTCTACTTTTACTTAAAAAAAAAAAAAACATCATTAAATTGTAAAAGTTTATATTAAATATTTGATGTGTCCTAAATCATGTGGAATAGACCACCATTGAAAACATAAACATGGTGTAAATTTTTCTTTGACAAATTGAAAATTGAAATTTATTGAAATTTAACATGCAAGTGCAAGGTGCACCATCTATTAAACAATTATTAAACAATTGTATAATGAAATGTATTCTAACTTTGAGTTGTGTCCAATGTCTATGGATCATCATAGTGCACAAACATGCTACCTTAATTAATGAAGAATATCCTCACTCATCATAATTTGTTTGTTACTTTCACTTATTGGTTGTTCAAAGATCTTTGACGAAATACCTTTATGATAATTTGAAATTAATGAAGAGTATCCTCACTCATCATAATTTGTTTGTTACTTTCACTTATTGTTTGTTCAAAGATCTTTGACGAAATACTTTTATGATAATTTGATTGCATTGTAGTGAAAGTAATGTGAAACCTATCTTCCTACAATTTAATCTACTTAATAACATGATAACTTAGTTTTCAAGCCAACTTTTCAATGTTTACTTAATAACATGAAAACTTAATTTTCAAGCCAACTTTTCAATACTACTCAATAACCCTTTCTATAGAGTGAGCATCAATTTGATGATTTTAAACCCTTTCTATATAGAGTGAGCATCAATTTGATGATTTTAAGAATTAAGTAGATATTATTAATGAAGTGTAAATTTAAAAATTACCAAATATAAGGAATAAGTAATACATGTGTTTTTTTTAATGCATGTGTAAACTTTTAGTTTAAGTAATACAGCTGTCCACAATTAAAGCAAAATTTGGTACATCTTGTTCCTACAGTAAAATGACGAATGGCCCCACACGCACAGAGAACGCGGCTTCTGGTTCCCCTGATAGCTTTAGTCATGAAGGTTAAAGTAAAAATGGAGAACTCGCAAATGACACGGATTGAGGTGGACGCGCACTTGTCAGGTCCAGATTCCTGTCTGCTTTGAGTACAAGTTTAAATATTAGGTTTTTTTTTTTTAATTTATATAAGGAATAAAAGGAAAAAGCGGATAACTACCAGTTAAATTTAACTACGGTGTGTTTTTTTAAATGCATGTGTAAACTTTTAGTTTAAGTAATACAGCTGTCCACAATTAAAGCAAAAATTGGTACATCTTGTTCCTACATTAAAATGACGAATGGCCCCACACACACAGAGAACACGGCTTCTGGTTCCCCTAATAGCTTTAGTCATGAAGGTTAAAGTAAAAATGGAGAACTCGCCAATGACACGGATTGAGGTGGACGCGCACTTGTCAGGTCCAGATTCCTGTCTGCTTTGAGTACAAGTTTAAATATTATTATTATTATTATTTTTTTTTTAATTGTTGGTAAAATTATAATTTTTTATTATTTAAATTGTAATATTAAATGTATAGATGTATCAGTTTTTTAAAAAATTCTTGATTTCAACTATGTTATATCATTATTAAACAATTAATATAGGATCCATAAAATTATTATACGCTTTTATCTATTTTTTTAATGTCTAACTGGTTTATGGACAAAACTATGGAAAATTTAAAAAAAAATATTCACACTACTCTACTACCTTTGGGTTGGTCAATCTGGACAACAGTTGTTTAGGCAGTGAACATCTTTTCCGTTGGCCAATTTGGACAACAGCTGTTTACTTAGTGAGCATCTTTTCGTTCTGAAAAAATGCAGGTCAATTTGTGGTCTTATCAATCACAATTGTGTACATGTGAAAGTTAGATAGTGTAGTAAAATTTGTGATTTTGAAAAAAATGCATGTCAATTTGTGGTCTTATCAATCACACAGACGTGTACATGTGAAAGATAGTATAACAAATTTGTGATTTTAAAGTTAAAGTAAAACTTTAATTTTAAGATAGAAATATTTAAATAACATTGTTTTTAGCTAGTGACAATGACAAGTGAGAGGGTTTTTTTAAAGTTTTAATGACAAGTGAGAGGGTTTCTTTAAAGTTTTGATGGGTACATATGCACTTCAACTATTTTTTTTTCAGAGTTGAGCATCTTTTCTATTTTTTTACATTCATCTCAATTCAAATTTTGAGAGTTGAGCATCTTTTCTATTTTTTTTACATTCATCTCAATTCAAAGAAGGGAATAAGTGTTCTGTCTGTAATGAATAAGCATCTTGCAATTGTATGATAAAAACACCTAGGGAATATTGTTGTTCGCCAATGACAAGTGAGAGGGTTTCTTTAAAGGTTTAATGGCACATCTCTGCACTCCAACCTTTTTTTTTCTTTACCGTCTTTGCCAAGAGTTTATGAGAGATTCCAATTCATCTCCTCCCTAGCATTCTTGCATCGACTATCCAGAGCTTCCCATCACCTCCATTGCTATTTTTGTTTTCCAATTTGCAAATGGCTGCATCCTCCTCGGCTGCTTCCAATTCCACAGCTGTTGAATCCAACAACATTTACTACTACGATATTTTTATTAATCACCGCGGTCCTGATGTAAAGAAGACCTTTGCCAGCCATCTGTATTATCGCCTTCTTTCACATGGATTCCGACCCTTCTTGGACCGGCCAGAATTACAAGAGGGAGACAACTTCATTGATCAAATAAAAGGTGCTATTAGAACAGCCTTTGTCCATGTAGCCATTTTCTCTCCACATTATGTGGAATCGAAATGGTGTCTAGATGAGCTCCTAGACATGCTGGAGTCCGGGGCTCCCATTATCCCCGTGTTCTACCAGGTCGAGCCTGCTGAGCTTCGGTGGGGCAAAAAAGTCTACGCTGCAGCCCTACATGACCTCGAAAAGAAGAAAAGCTATGACGCTGAAACTGACACAGTGAAGCCGCGATACGAGTCCACTACTATTGAGAACTGGAGGAAGGCTCTTTCTCGTGTTGCAGACATAAGTGGGTTGGATCTGGAGGCGTATAACGGGTAAGAATTGAAACTCCCCTCGCTTTTTATGTAGCAGACAATATGCATATGATACTTCACATATTCACACAATTCTAACCACTAGTTATATTTATGATTATGTGAACATCCAGCGACGAGGGAAAGATGGTCGATAAGGTCGTTGAACGTGTATTGAAAATTTTCAAGACTAAAAAGACAATGAATGTGGCAAAATATCCCACTGGGTTAGATGAAAAAGTTAAAGATATTGAAACAACAGTCTTATTGCAGCCGCACAGCCGGAAAGTTCAGGTCGTGGGCATTACTGGTTTGGGTGGTGTGGGAAAGACCACACTTGCTATAGAACTCTTCAATAGGAAAAGCCCAAACTACAGTAAATCTTACTTTCTATCTGATGTAAGAGAAATGGTAGCTAAAAGCTCATTACATGCCGTGCAGAGCAAACTTCTTAAGGGATTGACTCAATTGGATCTGCCTGTAGACAACATCTATGAGGGTATAGAGATGCTGAAAAGGCATCTCTCAACTTCTCATGTCTTATTAATTCTAGACGACATAGATCATGTGGATCAGTTGGATGCGCTTTTACCAGTTCAAGTTAAACAAGTCTTAAGTTCTGATAGCTTAATTTTGATTACATCTCGGGATACTGATGTCCTTGCAAGGTCAGCGGTGGGGAAGGCATCAATTTATAGGTTAACGGGCCTTAATTCAAAACACTCCAAAGAGCTCTTCTGTTCATATGCCTTCTGTCAGCCCTATCCAGTCCAGGGATTTGAAGATCTTGTAGATGAGTTTGTAATGGCATGCAATGGATTGCCTTTATCTTTAAAAGTGTTTGGGGCACTTTTTTGTGGAAAACGTGATAAATCTTACTGGGAGGATAGACTTCACCAAGCACAAGTTCCAACTGACATACAAAAGTCTCTTAAAATTAGTTATGATTCACTAAGTGAAGAGGAACAACATATATTCTTAGATATTGCCTGTTTTTTTATAGGAAAAAACAAGGATATGGCTATAAGAATATGGGATGGATCAGGCTTGCAAGGTCGGATGGGGTTTCAAAATCTACAGAACAAGTGTTTAGTGGATGTGGACAATGAAAATGAGTTGAAAATTGATTACTTTGTGGAGACGGATAGAGAAAATGAGATAAAAATGCATGATCATCTCAGAGATATGGGAAGAGAGATTGCAAAGCATTCAGAATTGCCGCGTCGTCTCTGGCGTGGGACAGAGAACATTGATGATTCGTTGCAGCAATCATCTGTAAGTGCTCACACCTTCAATTTATACGTTATTCAATAGAATTATGTGTGTTCTTTTTTTTAAATCTCCATTGTTTTTAAAAAATATAACAGGGAATAGCTGAAGTGCGGGGCATCAGAATAGTTCTCACAGTGAAGATAATGATAATGTCGATAATGATAACCAGTATGGATGTCTTTCATGGAGTCACGATCTTCTCAAAAAATGCCTGAATCTTTGCAATAGACAGCTCAATGCACAACATGGTTTTCATGGTATTGGTATGATGAAATTGCAATTTCTTGACATTGAAGATGGTCTCTTGGAACCCATTTTTAGAAGGGTGCAGTCCCCTAATCTCATATGGCTCCGGTGGGACAAGTGTCCCTCCTCATCCCTGCCTTCATGTATTCCAGTGAAGAATTTAAGGGTTTTAGAAGTGGAAGGAAATGAATTGAAAACATTATGGCAAAGTGAATCACAGGTAATTAGAAATTGCTGAATTAAAGTTTCTATGTTGAGGGTCTAAAATATTTTGTAGATGAGAATAATCCAGATACCTTTTTTTTCCTGCTGCTGAAACACGTGAACATTTTGCAGGCACCTTTGCAGTTGCGAGAGTTAAAGATTCTGGGTCCCCTTTCAATGTTTCCAAAGTTCATAGGAAAGCTAAAGCACCTTCAACGGATTTACCTCAACTTAAGAGGGGAGAATGATGTCAAAACATTGCCTGAAGAATTTTGTAATCTACGGTCCTTGATGGTCTTAGAGTTAAAAAGTTTCACAAAAATAAGGTTACTACCAGAATCCTTTGGCAATTTAACCAATCTTGAACACATCGATCTGTCTTTCTGCAGCAATTTGGAGAGGCTTCCAAATTCCTTTGGCCATTTAATTCGGCTTAGGTTTCTTAATTTGTATGCTTGCCGTAATTTGACCATGTCCAGTGAAGCACTAGGAAATATCAGCACGCTTGAATACATGAATCTTAGCTTTTGTGAGAAAATCCTAGTATTGCCTCTCCAGGTTGCACGTCAACGGTCCCTGGAAACATTATTGTTGGTAGAGACAGACTTAAAAGAATTGCCAAGTGCAATTGGAGACCTAATCGATTTGGAAGTTTTAGAATTAGGAAGCCCTATGCTGGAATCGCTGCCTCCTTCGCTCGGTGAACTAACGAACTTGAAGAAATTCACCCTCTCCAATTGCACGGAACTGAAATCTTTGCCGAATTCCGTTGGATTGTTAACTCAGTTGACTGAGATAGCATTTGATTGTCCAATATGTGAACTGCCATTTAAAAAGGCTGAAGGAGAAATAGAAACAGTAACAGAATCAAGAGGGCGAAGAACATTCAGTAATTTCGACTCTTCCATCGACAAGTGCTGCATGCTTCGGCTTCACAGTTTAGAACTGTACGGCACAGAAATAGCACAGGTCTCATTTGATGAAGCTGTATACCCCAACCTTCGACATCTCCTCGTCAGCGGTTGTAATGTTCTGGTGGAGGTTGGAACATTGTCAAATACACTTATAAAACTGGAATTGTATTACTGTGTTAAATTGAGAAAAATAAAAGGGCTTTGTGGTCTTGCAAAACTCCAATCTCTGTACATTAGAGAGTGCAAAGAATTGGAGGAGCTGACAAGTATTGAAACATTAGCATCTTTGGAGGAGTTGCAAGCATCTAACTGTGTGCAATTGAAAAGAATACATGGGCTGGCGCAGCTGACAAAGCTTCGAATACTAAGTGTTTATGATTGCTGTGAGCTAGAAGAGTTGTCAAATGTTGAACATATAAGGTCGTTGGAGAAGCTTTGGGCCTTCCGATGTCCCAAACTGCAATGGGGAGGGGGTGTAGTGGAACAGCTGCGCCAACAAGTGAAGGATCTTTCCCTATGAAAGACAAAGAAGCAAAGAAGACGATGGCGGTCTTACAGTGAAAGATCGCTCGTGTGATTATAGTCCTAACTGGTCAAACTGATCAGGAAAGGTTCATATACAGTTATTTTATTGTCCTTCCAGGCCCGCATTAATATTAATGATAATATGTCTTCTTCGTTGTTTTCGGGAGTGAAGTGTCATGCTTATTTGTTTTCTTTGTTGTTTTTGGAAGTGAAGTGCAAGAACAGAATCAGAGTTCTATGGACGTCCATGTGAGAACGTGCAGAGTTGGAGGATAAATTTTAAATAGAAGGTTCATCAAGTAGTTGGTTCTGACTTTCATATTTATTTCTTTATGAATATTTTTATTTATTGTTTATGTATTCTGAATACTCACAGGTCTAAGGATTTAAAACATGTATTTCCAATTTAAATGGAGAAAAAATAAAATAACAGTTGAATCCTTGACATGTATTTCCATGTTTTTTAAATTATAAGAAAAAATAAATTTTAATTTTATTTTCAATTTTAAAAGTTATTTATATAAAAATAAAATAACTTTAATATCAAACAAATGTTTCATTATTCCCATCCAATTTGCTCAATGATATTATACTATTAAATTATTATAGTCTTCATCTATACTATAATAAACATATGGCTAATTAATTTATCTTAACTTCCACCCAATTAATTTATCTTTGAGTTATATTGTTATTATTTTAATTAGTGTATGGTTAGAAATTCATGATGGCTAATTAATTTATCTTAACTTCCACCCAATTAATTTATCTTTGAGTTATATTGTTATTATTTTAATTAGTGTATGGTTAGAAATTCATGAAAAAAGTGTTAATGACACTGTGTAATCTAGATGGACATAGGTGGCCAGTCTCTTTGGAGTCAACATGGTTCTTCATCTTGGCATTTTTTAGCTATGTTTTTTTCAAGGCCTAAACTTCTGGGGCCTTTTTTTGTTTGGTCATTTAGACGTTTAGAGTTGTCATGTCATGCCCAAGCCTACCAACAATTGTACTTTTCAATTAGATATTTCCAACAAGCTATCGTGTTTCCCAAATAGAGATTGTATGCAAAAGTTGCACCCCCATGAAGTTTGCATATCAACTAGCTACTTTGGGGTCCATTATGATTTTGGTGCTTTGTCTCATTTAAGGATAAGGTTTTGGATCTTTAGGGTTTTTGCCTCTTAGGGTTCAGTACTTTATGTTAAAAGTTCATTTTTGGCCTCTTGTAATGTTTACTTGTGAATGAGCATATTAGTATTAGTTGACACCTCTCTCTTTAAAGATAAGCTACAACCATTCTTGCTAGTTTGTATTGCTTTGCATTTCATAGTCTTTTTCTATTTCATTTATTAATGGAATGTGTGTGTTTCCATTCATATTTTTTCCATTCATATTTCTGGCTTTCATTTCATTCTCTATACAATCCAGATCACTGCGTCTGATTTAGGAGCTATCATTCAATTGTGGACCACCTTGTTACACTTAGGATCACTGCTGAAGAGTATCACAATAATAAAACAAATCTCATGTGTTGTTTCATTGACCTTAAAAAAGTTTTTGACACACTGCCTAGGACTAAACTTTGGAATAGATTAGAAGAGTTAAATGTTCCTTTTGAGTTGAGAGTTGTTGCAATAAGGTTGTACAAGAATTTAATTGCCAAATTAAGGGACATTGAGGGTACGTTGGAAGAAATTAATTGTAATATAGAAATTAAGCAAGGTTGCCCCCTACCCTTTTTGGTATATACATTGACAAGTTAGAGAGTTGTTTGGAAGAAAAAGGTTACGTCGACCCGACTCTAGCTTGTATAGTCATCATATTTCTTCTTTACGTTGATGATATTGTTCTTATGGTGAAGAGTCCCTATGATCTCAACACAACTAAAAATTCCGAAGGATTTCTACTCTAGTATGGGTATGATTGTTAACATTGAGAAAACGAAGGTTATGATAATTAAATACAAAAATATCACTTACACTAATTTATTGCATGACAACAACTTGAAGGAACTAACTTCATACAAATATCTTGCAGTCGATCTCATCACAAGCTTAATTGGAACTATAGCATTGAGAAAAGGATAAACAGAGGGTGGAAATTTTTTTATGGACTTGAAAACAATTGTAAATGAATGGACATTTGGCTACAGGAACAAGAAAAAACTCCTCTTTGAAACTCTTGTCACTCCTATTATCTTATATGGTTGTGAAGTTTGGGGTTGCAACATCTCTAGAGAATAGTGGAGAAAGGTAGAGCAAATCCAAAAGTGTTTTATAACTTTTAATCTCAAAATCAAAGAAAATACACAATATCCTATCCTTCTCATATAGGTGATTTCGCCCCCGCATTGAGATCATGGATATGACTAGGTACCTAATGTACAAGAACAAGATAAACAACATGGAACACAGTAGGATTCCTAAGATAGCTTCAAACTCCAATCAAATCAAGCAATGTTGGCATAAAAATGTCAAATCTCTGTTAAATTATTGAGGAATAAAGGAAGAGACATCACTTTGCAAAATAACACTAATATTAAAAATATTATTAGAATTAAATTTAAGGAGAAATTGTGGTGTGACAAAGAATTAGAGGATAAAATAAAATTACTAAATTATAAGGAGGTGATCAACCCTAATTTAGAAGATCAAAAGTTTCTCTCTGTTTTGACTAGCATAATGAAGAAAATCAACGTTGATAAAACAAGAACAAACTCTCACACGATCCAAAGTGAAATAGGACATTGGAGAATTCCTAAAATGCCATGAATCTAAAGAATTTATCATATTTGTGACACTAAGAGGGTTGAAAATGAAAAGCACTTTCTATTAGAACGTCTTGCGTACATCCATATTATATCATGATTTCAAAATGTTTGTCACAATACCGACCTTTCTAACCTTTTAACTCATCAAAACTATGATGATTTAGGAACATTTCTCTTAAATATTTTTGAGCATAGAAATAAAATTCTAAAGAAAACCAAGTAATTCCATACCTTTCTTAAGGTCCGATAAACCAAATTTGTTCTCAGTGGACTTTTACAACCACCACCACCACCACCACCATCATTGAATTTTTTTTCAATTTTAAATGATAAATCAAATTAAAAAAACAAGTATTGATGATGATGATGATGATGGTTAACATTTACTGAGATTAAATTTGGTTTATTAGACTTTAAGAAAGTTAAGGAATTACTTGGTTTGCTTTAGAATTTTATTTATTTGCTTGGAAAACTTTAAGAGAAGCATTCATAAATCACCATAGTTTTGATGAGTTAAACCATTAGGAAGACTCATATTGTAACAAATATTCTGAAATTGTGATATAACGTGGGAGTATGTAGAACATTCTAAGAAAAAACGATTTTCATATTCAACCCTCTTAGTGTTACAAAGATAACAAATTATTTCAATCCATGCCAATTTAGGAATTGTTCGGCTCCGTATTCCACTATGGAGCTTGCGAGCGTTTGTTCTTATTTTATCAATGTTGATTTTCTTCTTTACACTAGTCAAAACATAGAGATAATTTTGATATTTTAGATTAGGGTTGATCACCTCCTTATAATATCTTAATTTTCTTTTATCTTCTAATTCTTTTTCACACCACAATTTCACTTTAAATTTAGATGTAATAATATTAAATTCACGTTATAGTTATTTTGTAAACTGACCTCTTCTTTTATTCCCTAGTGATTTAGCCAAGACTTAACATCTTTATGCCAACCCTGCTTGATTTGACTGAAATTTGAAGCAATATTAGGAAGCAACCTTGTGTGGAGGATCTCCACACAAGATATTATTATTTTGCATACCATGGAGAAGATCATTAAAATATGGCAAAGAACAATCAATACTCATGAATGATTTATTTTAAAATGTAAAAATGATTAATACTTTAAGTGAGTGAGAAACTCATGTATTATTCATGCAAAGTGGATAAATGATTAATGCTTGAAGAGAGTTTGAGAATCTCAAGTATTATTCATTTAATTGTAAAAATGAGAAATTAGTTTTGTGAAAGAATCCAACTCACAATTTAGTTTCCTAATTTTAAGGGGAAATCAGATTCCTAGTCTCAAGGAGAAAGTTAAGGGTCTCATGA
>JZKD02S1550482.1:0-10413 GCA_000966675.3 Picea glauca
TCGTTGGGTTTCCCCACATTGGGGTTTTCCCTGGCATTTGCCTAAATTTCTGTGTTATGGGTTGTTGTCCACTGTGTTATTTCCGCTGCTATTTTGCTTAGCAATGTGTATTTCTACTTCTGAAAATTTCTGAATGTGAGTTTATGCGTTTCTGAAATTTATGAAGACAGTTATCTCTAGGTTTCTAAGTGTTTGACAGAATATTAGCTTGCTGATTTTTTGTCATTAAAAATCTACAGGTCTTTCTTCTTTTCAATGCAATGGGTGTCACTCAATTTGGACATTGCAATCTTTAGATATGATTGTTTTACCAAAACTACCTATTTAAGCCTAGTTTTCGGCTAGACAAAAGCCCTAACTTGTACGACTTGTAACTCCAAAATAATAGCAAACCAAAATCCAAAATATTTACCAAATATATTTAGTTGTTTCCTCTTTCCAACATTGCAATTCCCAAACCTAGCTTTACAGCCTGTAACTCCAAAATTCCAAAATGTTTACCAAATATGCTTCATTGTTTCCTCTTTCCAAAATTGCAATTCCCAAGCAATTCCAATATCCCAAATAGAGTTTATAGGAAAAATGGTTTGATGACTCTTTTGAAGGTGCAGAGTCGAGGATCATCCACTCCAATACCAAATGTTATATACCCCAATGCATAAATTAGATAAGAAACCAGAATACATACAATGTACACATTGTAGCACAACTCCCAAAGTGATAATAGAGATGAGCTACATGATAACTCTTTATTCATTGGGAGAACTTCCTCCAAATAACTCAAGTACATCCATCCATTTATCCAAATGTCCATGTCTAAAATAATCTCTCTCTCTCTCTCTCTCTCTCTCTCTCTATATATATATATATATATATATATATAATCTCACTCGTTGCACCTGTGACCTCCCTATTAGGCTGATTCCTATTACATATACATTGAACCCCATATATACCCACGTCAAGGTCATAACAAAACTCAGAAGTACATGCAAATTCTCTAAATATCTAAAGGTTAATGAGAGTTGCATCAATGTGGCATGCAAATGTGTAAGGCCTTGCACTGAGGACGTTAAAAACATTATCATATCGAACCTACAAGGCCAAAGAACATTACAAATGGAAAAGGATCAAAGTCACAGTGGCTTCCCATGAGAGTTTTCAAAGGCTACAAGGGACCATGCTCAATTAACTATCTATAACGTGTCTATAACATACCCATCTGCGTTCCTTCAGCCAGCAGGATATTGAAGTTGAGAATTTCTTCCATTTACCAGTGTCAACGCTCACTATAATTCCAATGGGACTTCCCACAACTCAACATAGATTTCTAATACATCTACATGCGAAATTTTAAATGCAAAAATGGAAATCTGGAAATAAGAACAATCACAACTCAACTAAGTGTATCAAATTTCAATGCACAACATGCATATATAGAGCCACCGAAATTCCATACATTATACTTTCATTTCCAAGTAAAACCCATGCCCAAAGTTTAAGTCCATTCATTATTCCCATTTCAAAATACATACATCAATATAAATCATACAGACATTGACAAATCTCATTAAGCATGAGCAGCATTCACAACATTCACATATCCTTATCAAATTATGAATTAAATATTGAGTGAACAAACATTCAATCCAACTCCAGACAGACATATCAAACATAGTAAAGACGAGAGAATAGAATTATACAGAGAGATAAGAATACTCATCTTAATTAAATTGTCCATATCGACTCGCTGCGTAGGAGCAAATTACCACCCAACCGTAGTCGTCTAGTGCAGATACAATCCTTTAGCCAAACCATGAGGCAACATGGGAGAAGGGACTGCCTACAGGTCTCTATCTCTAATCACGACCCACCCACAGTGTCACATGACTTGGCGATGAAAAACCACTACCATGAGTCCCTGTTGCAAACTCACTCAAGTTCCTCAACCAACGCTTGATCAACCCCTGGACCCTTCTTTAACAACCACTCTCTAACTCAGACTCGAACAATCCCTTTTGCCAACATGCTTCCTCAAGAAGCCTTCTTTTGCCAAGTTACTATTCTGGCATGAATTGTCCGGGCTGTTATTCTTCTCCCGAGAGATCTTAATCAACAGCGCAGCGTACCGAACTCCTCTTCCAAGGCATCCACTAGCAAGTTCAGGCAATGCTTTGGCTTCTAGAGTCAAGATCAAGCATGGGCTTATGACAGATTACAAACCTCCTTCCCTAGCCTCAAAGCTCACTACAGCGATTTCATTTCCTTCAATTCTTGAGTGCTAGCTCTCCATATAGTCTCGGTGTTCTCAACAATCTATGAAGTATGGGGAAATTGATCCAAGTGATAGCCAAGAGAGAAAATAGTCGCCATGTCTAAACCATAAAAAGGAGAATAGATAGCAAAGTGGAAAGAATCCCAAAGGTTTTTCCAAAAAGGGTGGAATAATTCATGGTGACAAATGGTAGCATTTAATTCCCAAAGAGAACCCCTCACTTCCCTTCTTGTTGCATCATAGCAAATCTCTACTCCTAGCACCATTTTATGGACTTTGTTTGTATATTATTTTTTTTATCATAGTGAAACCTCATTACATAAATCAACTTTTCAAATTATGTTAAAAGATCAAGTCTATGTTCTCTAGTGGGGCCTTGGCTTTTGATTTCCACTAAAGACTTTTATATCACAAGAATAATAATACCCGGATGCTTATTTACTTAGTTCACATGGTTAACATCTTAGCAAAATAACCATCTTGGAAATGCACATCTACACATATAATTTGATCAACATAATTTTAATTGTCAAAATTAAGGTATTACATTACCCTCCCCTTAGAATAACATAAGCCTCGATGTAACCTTTCTTTCCAAAATTTTACATAAATATCGAACACTTCTTTAAACTTCATCTTGTTGTTTCTAGTTATCAATAAGCTAATCCTTTATGCATATATATTTCCTCCTTGTCAAACCCAACCAATGTCAAGAATTACTCCATATTCCATAATATCCACCTTGTTAGCTCCAAACCATTAGCAAGGCCATCATTGTATTGGCTAAATCTTTTTCTTGTCATCTTCTATTGACTAAAAAATAACACTATGCCTTCTTTATCTTTGCTTGTGCTGTGGTCATGTTCATAAACAGCATATAAAATGATTTCTGAATAAAGCTAAACCAATAATTCAATCCGTCAAGTTGTTAACATTCGTATCTGTAAGGACATCATGCATTTATGATACTTGTGTGGTTATTTCCAAGATCATTTCGGAAATTCCTTCCTAGAACTTTTAGCCATCGCATATGTAAGCTTAAGGATGTCGTGTGTTTACCAGATTTCAATAACATGCATTCGTAGAAAATATCAAAACTACCTACATATTGACATATAATTTAAAGTTTCATGAAGAAAATTCATTTCTAGAAAATCCAACAATCACATATGTGAGGATATCATGAATTTGGCCATTATTGTGTGAATGCTCCAGCTCGGAAAACGAAGATGTAAAATGATATGTGATTTCAACCATTATTGAGAGAATTCATCTATGAGGGTTCCAACCATCAGATGTGTAATAATGTGATGCATTTACCCTATTTGTGTGAGCATTAACCACCTTCATGCATAAAAATGTCAATTTAATCAATGGCATTAAATGCATAAGGAAATTTATCTCTAGAAATTCCAACCATCATTTATGTAAACATGGTATACATATACCACACCTATGTGGATGCCACCACATCCCATCAGAAGAGTGTCAATGATTTTAAAAGTACATCATTTATGTAAACATGATATACATATACCACACCTATGTGGATGCCACCACATCCCATCATAAGAGTGTCAATGATTTTAAAAGTACCTTGTTGGCTTCCAAATGAATCAAGGATGAATATGTTAATCAAATTTGCTAGTCCACTAGTTCAAGGCCCTTCCTTGTGTTCCTTAATCATTTAAGGTACAAAACTAATCTCTTAGACTAGCCCCTAGCTAGCTCCATGGCTATTTTGTTGGATCATAACTAATCAAGGGTGCATGGTTAGTTTATCTGATGAGCTCCTAGCTAGCCTTAGGTATATTTTGTTGGAACATAACCAATCAAGGGAACATAGTTAATCTACTTGACTAGTTCCCAGCTAACTACAGGAACAAAATAACCATCGGGGTTGGTTGCAGTCCAAGCCAAGGAATAAAATAACTACCTTGCTTTCTATAAACCCATCAAAAAACAAAATAAGTTGGCTACAATCAAATCAAGGAACAAAATAACTACTTGACTAGCTATGACCAAGTGAAGGAACAAACAAATTCCTTATTAGCTACAAACCAAAGTCACAAAACAAAATAACTACCCTGAAGGGAAGCACGCCAAAGTCTTCCTTACTTGGACAAATGACAGCCTACCCGACTAGCTCCAACTAGCTCCAAGCCATCCTTGTTTGGTCAAGGGTTTCCCTGCCTGACTAACTCCAACTAGTTCTAGGTCTTCCTTATTTGGTCAAGGGATCACCTCCTTACTAGCTCCAACTAGCTCTAGGTCTTCCTGGTTGGCTAAATCCATGCCAAGGAAACACAATAAGTACCTCATTGGCTATAAGCAATCCAAGGCCTTCCTTGTTGGACACAACCAAGATAAGGAAACATAATAACTAGCTCGCTAGCTACAACCGATCCAAGACCTTCCTTGCTAGCTACAACCAAGCCAAGGAAACATAATAACTACCTTGTTGGCTACAACTAATCCAAGGCCTTCCTTGCTAGTTACAATCAAGCCTAGGAAACATAATAAATACCTTGTTGGACTACAACCAATCCAAGGGCTTCCTTGTTGGTTATAACCAATCCAAGGAAACATATGAATGAAAGAAAAAGCTCTTAATATTATCATGATTCATAACTCGGATATCAATACCTTGAACTACCTAGCTATACAATGTCTAGTAAGTATACCACTCAACATCCCTTCCTAAGAGCATCAAAACAAGGACCTCCCGATTCTTATTCACACATGTCCAACAATCCACATCACATTAAGAGAGAATGGGACAAAATATGTACCATAAAAACAACAACATCCATGTGCATCATACACATACATACATATTTTTATAACATGATCTATATATATAGAATCGATGTACTCATACCTAACTAAACATTTCTCACATCTAATAGCAATTTAAGCATTTGAATACACAAGCACAACTACTAATTGTTTGTGAGAAGTATAAGGCTTTGTCAAAAGCCCAAAATGAGCTGGGGCAAACATAAAAACCTTCTAGTTCTAGGTGACCTACCAAAAATAGGAGCTCATCAAAATCTAGGTCGATAGCACACCACCAACTATAAGAGTTCAGTGCCACGATCATTCCTCGAAACTTTGTAGCTCTAGCTTGTTATATCTCACAATGCTCTTGATCGTGAGGTATGAAAACTGTTTTCTCTTTGTCTAGTTCAACGGTCAACTTGAAGGTTGTTAATAATCTTAGTCTTCTTTAGACAATAGACAATATATATATAGCAATGTTCCACCAAGTTTCTGGGACATAGGAGTAGGGAAACGTATATGGGATGTGGGCATGTGGAGACACCCCCAAATTTTAGGGAAATTCATGGGGAATGGGGGAAATCAGGGTCCCTAGTATAGGGGACCATCTCTAAAATTATAAAAGTAAAAATAAAAATGATAAAATCCCAACAATAACAATTCATCCTATGCAAATTCATCTTGTGCAATGTAAATACTAGATTCAAATTTGTAAACGATATAAACACGATTCAGATTCAAATTCATAAATGATATAAACACAATTCAGATTCAGATTCATAAATGAAATACTGTATACATTGATTCAGATTCATCATTCTAGAATCTAAATAGTACTAAGCAAAATAGTAAATACTGAAGTCTGAAATAATAAATTGAAATTACTCAAAAATAGTAAAAGTGACGAGTCAAAGACTCGGTCTGAGGTCATTAGTATCTAGAGTCGAGACTCAAAAGTTAAAACTGAAAATTAACAATGAACAATGAACACTGAAAATAAAATGAGCATCAAGGAATCAATCCCATTGACTGGTCCTCTACATCCATATGCTGTAAGAAGTTTGGACTTTGCATGTAAAATGTGAGATAGAGATTGGTTTTAGTATTTAGAAGGCATTATGGTTTTTTTTTTTTTTTTAAGTTTTTAAAAGTTATAGGCAAAAATTCAAAAAAAAAGCCAGGGATTCCCAAGCATCCCTTTTCAAAGGGAAATGCCCAAATGCCCCCTTTTTAAGGAAATGCCTAAAAACCCCATTTTGAGAAATGTGTGTGGAAACATTTTCTTGTGTACTTCCCCACATTTCCCAAAAAGGGGCATGGGAAACGTTTCTCAGGCACCGCCAAATCCCCAGAGCGTGGGAAGCACACCCCAACCCTAGGGGACACGTCCCCGTCGAACACTAATATATATATAGCAAATATGCCCCCAAAATTAAAACATGTGAGTCGCTTTCTCTTAGCCATGTCAACAATATGTGCTTTTCTTTGAGAGAGATGATTTATCAGTGGCACATTCTGGTTTTGCCAAGAGAAAGGAGGCTAGTATTCCTTTTCCCACTTCTCTTGTTTCTCTTTGCCCCTAGCTTTCCAACTCTTATGGGATTCTTGCTTTCCTCTGGAGTGATCTTCACAAGACTTGGTTTTCTGCACAACCTCTTCCACTGTTCGAGGCTCTATAATCTGGATTTGGTTCTTGTGCAAGGGTCACAATCGATTCAAGAAATGATTAATTTCAGTTTCTCATCCTTGATATACTTTAAAAGTTCCATCTACTTTCTCTCCTACTCATACACAAACCTCATCCCATGTTTGAGCTCATAAAACTCATTTACCTTCTTCTCACAGTAATGATCAGAAATATATTTTTGTCCAAAATACCTCTTAAATTGCTTCCACACAATTTTTATATCCTTAAATCACTTCACATGTCTATGGTGCTCCACCGTAAGAATGCATTACCAATCAGATTGTAAATGGCAACTCTGGTCTCCACGTCCTCTGAAGAATCATGGAGCTGAAAATGCTCATGGATTGTAAATGGCAACTCTGGTCTCCACGTCCTCTGAAGAATCATGGAGCTGAAAATGCTCATGAATTCCCAACATCCAAGAGTTGGCTTCTTGGCTAGTTTTGATCTCTCCATCAATTGTGGCAGGCTTCCCCTTGCAAAACTCCTCCTACAAATTATCCCACTGGTGCCTCTTCCCCCTATGGCCACTTTTGTAGGATTGTGCGCTGCTCAATGGTTCTTCAGAAATATAAGATTCACTTGTGGAAGAATCTGAGGGAGGCTGATGATATGTATCATCATGTGATGACCTCCTTGATCCATGAGATCTTTGATAAGGATACCGTGTAGAACTGCTTCTACCCACATTCGTATGGTTAGATATTTGCTTTTGTTGCAGTGGCTCCTATATTTCAGTCAGACTCAGGAGCAATTGGGTGTTTATTTGGTTGTGCTCCTCTTGGACTCTAATAAGTAACATAAGCCTCTCAATGTCCGCTCTATAGCTTTGGACTTACCCATAGGCTCCTCGTGGTTTCTACTATATTCTGAGATTCTTCTTAGTTTTGGTGTCTATTAGACTCCATTTCAGCGTCTCCAACATTCAAGTCTGCGCCAAAGATATTTTCTTCATGGTTGAAGGCAATCTGTGAATCATTCATATCACTAGTTTCTTTGTCAAATCAAGCCTGAGGCTCTATTCTGCTATTTTTTGGGAAAAACAAAAATGCTTTTCTTAAAACTGAATGCACATCTATTTTCTCCTCTAAAAAGTATTCCCAATGGCTATAAGCTAGCTCCAAATGGATTCTAGATAAATCTTTTATGCCCTCGTGAAGTTAGCGTCTTGCTACTTACTGTATCTTTTTCTGGCGCAAATCAAGGTCCAAGACCAACTTTTTTTCACTTGTCAGTGAAAATTAGTCAAGAACTGGCAGAAACTCTATATTAGGCACTGATAGAGTTTTATACTCTGAGTACTCAGTGACCTTCTTCACCGGAATACAATTCTCCAATCAGCTTCTGCGCACTGTGCAAAATGGCAACTGATCACGTTTTGCCCTTTTTTCAATTCTAGATACACTTTTCTCTCTCAAACAGTGAGGGTCGAGAAAAATTTCAATAAGATGAAGTTGTCCGAAATGCCAAGAGGAATCAGTTTCAACTCTAAGAATTTTTCCAAATTTTGGCATTTTGGGTTACTTTTCCTCCCGATATTTGTCTTGGTGAATAGTGTCTAATAGTGATTTTTACACTTTTCTCAATTCTTGGCAATTTACCCTAAATGTCTAGATCCGGTTTTGGGTTCCATACTGGGTTTTCACCACCCACTCTGTCGCTTGATCCGAGTTATTGGTATCTTGTGGTCATGACACATGTTCTATTCAAAATAGAAACTTCCCTTTATCAGCAAATCTGTGTTGAATCTGCAAAAATGTCCAAAACACTTTTTTTGTTAGAATATCTCTACGCGGACCTTCACGTCAATCCAAATATGTATGTCCAAGTTAAGCAAAAACTAACATTTTTTTTGTTGGAGACTCTTTTATTGAAATGCCTGATTTTTCTTCACCGATCATTCTCTGTTTTCTCTTCCTCTTCTTCTACTTCTTCACTTTTCTGGGCACTAGGTTTCCTTTGACCGGAACTCCTATATATTTCCCAGAATCTGAATTCATCTGCCCTAATCTTGTCTCGAGAATTCAGGTTGCTTCCTTGCTCATAATTTTTCGGGCACTAGCTTCTGGGTTGTAGTTCTGTGACTACTTATGTCCCCTAGTTCACGATCTTTCGAGCACTAGCTCCATGTCTTCCGCGTACAGGGTTTAGGTTTTTTCAGGCACTAGGGACTTGATCATTTTTTTTTTTATTCCGTTGCCCTAAAACTTCAACCGAAAGCCTTTCCTCAAAAGCTTTAACCGGAAGCCTTTGCCTGAAACTTTCGTAGGCTTGGTCATGCCAAGTCGTCCAGGCATAGTGATTCGTGCCATTCTAGGTACTTCTTCCAAGCATTGTATACTTGGAACAAATTTTGATTTCTGACCTTTCCTCTTTGCCCAGAAGCCATGCCCGGAACCTTTGCCTACTTGTTTACTTGAAATTCTTCGGGCACATCATTCCAGACACTATCCTAGTGCATTATGTTTGGTCCCATACTTGGCCATTTTCTTTCTTTTCTGATTCTTGAACCTTTTTCCCGGAAATCTGGCCCGGAGGCCTTTGCTCAGAGCCTTTAAAGACTGCTTTCCCTAAAATATTCCATGCAGTCTTAATATCTTATGGGCGCGATACATAGGCACTATCTTGCAACATGGACTGAACCATTTTTCGACTTGTATGCTTCCCATGCTATTTGCTTAGGAATGCAACCCAGAGGCCTGTACCATAAGTTGTGTTGTTGTCGCCTCTTCCAAGCTTATGTGCATTATCCAAGGTCCGACCTCCATACGCTAACTCAAGTTCGACACTTGGCCATTTTTCCATCATGATTTTCAACTTTCCTTCCCCCGAGTCCTTTACCCGAAACCCTTCGCCTGGAATTTCCACAAACCTAATTCCTCCTCAAGTTCCAGGCTGTCCTGTGAACACTGTGACTTGAAAAATCTCAGTACTTCGTAAATTTGATAAATATCATGGATTTCAGTCATTCCCGCGGTAGTACTTCCAACGCCAATGGTTTCCTGTCAAATACAAATTTTGGCACTAAATAAAATTTCTAGAAACTTTCTGTTTTACCCCATTGTACTCTGTTGGGTTTGATCATCTGGATTCTGACCTCTTGACAACTACAAGTTGATACTCCCCTCGTTTTGATTACTGATCTTATGCAATTTCAATAAATTTCATCAAATCTGTTCTACAAACCAATAATCATTGGGATGCCTCTCTATTGGTCATTAAATATTACTGAGCTATGCCCTGTAACTGTGAACACGTCATTTTGCCTGGAAGGCCTCAGTGCTGAATCTTGCTCTGATACCACTGATACCACTCTATAACGTAGCCGTCTGCATTTCCTTTGGATAGCAGGGCACTGTACTCAAGATACATTTACTAGTCTCATTGCTGACTGTAATTCCAATGGGAGCTTCCCACAGTGGACCACAGATTTCTAAAGTATATAATATACATGCGGAATTTTAAATGCACAAAAAGAAATCCTATGCAGGCAATATGAACAGTCATAGTTCAGCTAAGTGTATCTATACACAACATGCATATACGGATCCATCGGAATTCCATCCATTATACTTTTCATTTCCAATTATAACTCATACCCAGAGTTTATAGCAGAGTCTGTTCAATATTCCCATTTCAAAACACACACATGAACAGAAATCATATGACG
>JZKD02S1550493.1:0-10413 GCA_000966675.3 Picea glauca
TTCATGGATCTTCAAATATTTCTATGATAAACATGGAATCAAACGAGAATACACTATTCCAAGGACTCCACAACAAAATGGAGTAGTTGAGAGGCATAATAGATCAGTTCAACAAATGGCAAGATCAATGATGAGTGAAAGGAATATACCTCAGACATATTGGGTGGAATAAATTCATACAAATGTTCATATCCTTAACAAAGCTCATATCAGGCCACACAGTGATAAGACTCCTTATGAACTATGGTTTGTAAGAACTGCATCAATCAAACATTTTAAAGTCTTTGGGAGTAAATGTTATATGAAGAATAATGATGAAAATATTGGCAAATATGATGATAGGGATGATGAAGGTATCTTCTTAGATTATGCTACAAATAGTAAAGGATACATATGCTACAATAATAGGATGCATAAATTGGTTGATTGTATCGACATAAAAGTTGATGAAGAAATTTCAGTACGAAATGTAAGCAATGTTGAACCAAGTAGTGTTGAACCAAGCACAAAATATATAGTTGAAGATGAAGATGAACAGGTCCAAGGATTAGAAAGAGAAGAATATGAATCGAATGAAGAAACAAATACTCAGGCTGACACAAATAAACAGAAAGAAAAAAAACCACCTCTCAAAATTATTAGAAAGAATCATCCTGAAAATCAGATAATTGGAGATATAAATAAAGGAGTTCAGACAATAAGGAAATTGATTAAATACTCAGAACAATCTCAGGCTTCTTTTTTATATATGATTGAACCTACAAATTTTGATGAAGCCAGCCTGCATGATGATTTGATTAGAGCTATGAATAAAGATCTTGATCAGATTGAGAAAAACAATACTTGGGAGCTTGTTCATAGACCAGAAGATAAGAATGTAATAGGCTCCAAATGGGTGTTCAAAAATAAAATGAATGAAAAAGGACAAGTTGTTAGGAATAAAGCTAGATTGGTCTATAAAGGGTATGCACAAGTTGAAGAACATGATTTTTTTGAATCCTTTGCACCAGTGGAAAGATTGGAAGCCATCAAAATGTTTCTTACATATTCATGTCATAAGAAATTTAAAGTGTATCATATGGATGTTAAGTCAACATTTCTTAATGGAGATCTAGAGGAAGAAGTATATATGGAGCAACCTAAAGGATTCTCATTGACAAATAATCCTGAATGTGTCTGCAAACTAAATAAGGCTCTATATGGACTGAAACAAGCACCATGAGCTTGGTATTATAGGCTGGACAAATTTTTACAAGACAAAGGGTTCAATAAAGGTACTGTTGACAACAATCTCTACATTAAGTCTGAAGATGATGATTTACTAGCTGTTTTGGATTATGTAGATGACATTATTTTTGGATGTACTAATGATTCTTTTGTCCAGTGGTTTGCTAACTCTATGTAAATAGAATTTGAGATGTCCATGATAGGAGAACTGTCATAATTTCTTGGTTTACAAGTAAATCAGAGTTCTACAGGAATATTTATCTCTCAAGAAAAATATTTGAAATATATGTTGAAGAAATTTCAGATGGAATATTCTTCTCCTGTTTGTACACCTATGGTGGTCGGTTGCAAACTCAGTAAAGATGATATTTCATGCAATGTTAATCAAAGGACATATCGATCAATGATAGGCAATATTCTGTACATCATAGCATCCTATCCTGATATAATGCAAGATGTTGGAATGGTAGGTCATTATCAGTATGCTCCTAAACAAAGTCATTTAGTAGCTGTAAAAAGGATATTCAAATACTTGAAGGGCACAATGACCTATGGTATGTGGTATCCTAGAAATAAAAATATTTAGTTAGCTGCTTATTCAGATGTTGATTGAGCAAATTGTGTGGATGAGAGAAAGAGAACCAGTGGAGGTGCATTCTTCCTGGGTGACTCGTTGGTAGAATGGATTAGTAAGAAGCATGGATCTATTTCCTTATCAACTACATAGGCAAAGTACATTGCTGCTGCTAGTTGCTGCACTCAGATTTTATGGATGATCCAAACTCTTGCAGATTTGAAGGTAAATTATACTGATCCGATTACAATTCACTGTGATAACACCAGTGCCATTAGTGTCTCCAAGAATCTCGTTCTTCATTCCAAGACTAAGCATATCCCAATAAAATACCATTTTCTGAGAGAACAAGTTACAAACATAATTGTTCATCTGAATTATATTCCTTCCATAGAACATATATCTAATATCTTTACTAAACCATTAGCAGTGATCCCTTTTGGATATCTTTGTTAGAAGTTGGGGGTTATAACTTCTTTTGTCTAATATGTTCACCTCGTCAGGGGGAGTACTTATTGAATATTTGTTGTATTTCTAAGCTTCTCATAGCTGTCAGGGGGAGTATGTACTACAACATCTAAGGGGGAGCGTGTTTCTTCTTTGACATTGATGTCAAAGGGGGAGAAAGTGTGGTAATGGTAAGGATGCTACAGTTGTATGGTTGGATGTCCAGGCAAAGTAGTGTTGGTATTCAGGTTCTTCAAGGTTGCCATCAATGCCAAAAGGGGAGATTGTTTGCATATTTATTATGGACATAAGGAATATTATTTGTTTTTCATTGATGGAAATCTCAACTCGATGATGAAAAACACGAGAAAGTGGCAATATCAACAACGCAACGATGATGGCATGGCAAGATCAAAAGCGTAAGCTCAGGAGGAGGAGAAACAATGATTGTTGGATCACCCATCCCAAATTCCCAATGGTCATCATATATGAATTAAGACATGAGGAGTGCGAAGAAGATAAGAATAGATATCAGGCATCAGATTTGCGCATGAATACCAACCATCATCAGATCTAGAAGAAGGAGAATGATCTTTAAGTACAAGATGAAGCGGGCTTACAAAGTCTTGAAAGCAGGAGGACCATTGATCCAAGGACACGTGGTGAAAAATCAGGGCACGACAAAGGCTCTATTTTGGAGTTTCACAGATCGGGAAATCCAAAAGGAGGAGGTGCTCTAACCCCTCAAACTTGCAATATGCAAAATAGTGATAAACAATCCTGATCGTTGGATGCAAACTACACGTGGAAAGAGGTTAGATTTTTGCTGACTAGAAATTCAAAGGAAGGAGGAGCTCTAGCCTTTGAAATCATGAAACACAAAACCACAATTCAATTTGAGTCATTGATCAAGGGAGAGCGTGGACCGTTGATCTGGCTCCATTTCAGAGTTTCAGTGATCGTGACATGGAGAGTCGAGATACATCATCATAGGATTCTCAAAATCGCGAGTCGCGAAAGTGCTTTATGGATAATTGCTTGGTCATAGCTGTGGGAACGTGAAGGAAGGAGATTGCAATTTACAAGGATCCATTTCATGATCAAGAGTTGAAAGATTCAAAGTGGCTTGCAACAAAATTCGCGAAACGCAAAATTGCATAGCACCTATTGGTGTAGCTGGTGGTCATCATCAGTGGTCACGAAAAGGGAAGGTACTAATTGCTAAGACTTATTTTCGGAGATCTTGACATGGAATGTCGAGAAGCATCACCACAAGATATCTGAAATGCAAAATCACTTTATGATTATCCTGTGGTCACAGCCAGTGGGCACATGGGATAAACGTGAGATCCTGTAGATGTAATCCAACGATGATGGTGAATTGGGAATCTGATTGAATGGATATTGTTCCAACTCATGATTAATTTTTCACTTATGATTCAGTTAGCTGAACTGAATCATGATTCTTGAACGATTGGCAATTCAGTCGTTGAGGCATTTTTTCCGAAGGAGATTCTAGGTGTAACTGAAGAGGTGGGTGTGGATAAAAAGGGATATGCAGTGACTATGTAGGGTTATTTTTTATGACTGAAGAATGAGTTGAACTTTATAAAGGTAAAATTACAATATGCGCAGTGTGAAGAAAACTCAGAGATGAGGAACAGAAGATGAACAAAACATAATAGGTCAAGAGAGCAGAATGTGCACATATTAAAGAGAATGAGAAGAAAAGAGAAAGAACATATAGAAAGATACAACAAGTCAAGCCAAGTATGAACAGAGAAGAATAATAGTGAAGTAGAGAAGAATTGCAGAACAATGAAGAAATGGTAAGAATTGATATATCTGTATTGTTGGTTATTCAATCATTTATTTATAATCATGGAGGTAGGGTGGTTCTAGGGAGGACTGTAGTCCTCTGTTATTCAAGTTGGTGCTTGAATATTGGAAGTTGAAGCTTCCATCCAGCTGTGGCTAGAAAACAGGGTGGCAAGGTGGTGCTTGGGAAAACACAGAGTTTTCTGTATACAAGTTGGTGCTTGTATAAATACAGTTGGTGATGGAACATTTAGAGAGTTGATGCTTCCTTCTAGTGGGTGCTAGATAAATCAGAGAGTTGGTTCTCTCAAACAAGTTGGAGCTTGTAAAACAGAGTTAGTAGCCTCACATTGAGTTGGTGCTCAATTATAGATGATGTATAGAACTTAAAAGGTTTCCTATCATTTCGAAGAAGAAGAGGTTCTCTCCCTTTATGGGTTTCCTCATGAAAATATGTCTCTTTGTATATCTTATGTATGACTGATGCCCATTATTTATGTTGTCCATATGTTGTATAATATTGATGGTCACTTGGAGAATATTAAAAATGGTTTAATAGACTTAAAATTGTTTAAGCACAATAAAAATTGATTCACCCCCCCTCTCAATTGTCTTAGTAATCTCAAAATTATTTTCAATTGAACAATATCTATATTGATTCCCTATCATTCAATAATTTTTCGCTAAGTATATTCTCCCCATAATCCCAATTTCACTTATTGCACCCCTTTTCTGTGAGATAAATTTAAAAGGAAAAGTCTGTGTAGAAGCGATAAAGGGATAGTATAGCAAGGGTTGGTGACTGATATTTTTATGCACAGTTAAATTGTTGGTTAATTGTTGAACAATATTTGTATTTTGATCCCTTATAATTATACCACTTTTCACTAATTACACTCCCTCCATATTTCCCATGAACCCTATCACCCCCTGTTCACTTGGAAATTAATGACTGATTTGCTATGGATGGATTTGCATGTATCTCGTGTCAATTTTTGAGGCAATGTTTTATTCATGTAATAAGAGTGTCATGCATGGTTTATTAAGAGCTTCATTACTAACAAACTTCTGTTACAGGATGATATTTTTCAATAGGGGAAACAATGGCTGAAATAACAGAGGCAGGGGAAATTGAAAACCGAGGCCATAAGAGGCCTAGACTTTTTATCCATTTTGACATTGATCCTAAAGAAGTGAACCAATTGTTCCAAGTTGGGTTCTTTAATTGGTTTGGCTATGGAATAATGCACCCTCAACCAGAAACATCCCCTTTCCAACATCCTCAGAATATCCCTGGCATTCTCGTTCCTCTACATGTATCTCTACAACCATAAGTCCCCGCCAATGATGGATGGAAAGATATTGTCAACTAGAATGTCTCTCACTATCGTGGTTGGCCCACTATGTCATTGCCTTTGCCACCACCTGTCAATCCCAATGGCCATATTTCCCGTGTTGTTTCACTAATTCAATCTTCACATGCTAGTAAGAGACTAAAACCCGATATTCCCCAACATGTGCAAGATAAAGGAAAAGCAGTTGCCCCCCCTTCTTCTCCATCCAATGATTCCTCAAAATATGTGTCTTCCCGCATGCCTTTGAAGGATGAATGTTCTCATGTGATCAATGAGATACATCCCCAAGGGTCTAATCAACCATAGGTTACTTCCGAGAAGTCTAAGGGAAACAACAGTGAAAAAAGGAAAATTGCCTCACAAAGTGGCAAATATGGTTTTTAGATTATTTTTTTATGATTTCAGTCGATGAAGATAGTTCTTAGTGGGTTTCAGTATTTTTGGACAACAAGATTTGTTTTGATATTTTGTGGATAATGTGGATAATCTGGACACACACACACACACACACACACACATTTGGATATGATATAAATTATTTCTGATATTTAAATATCCATTTTGAAAGATATTTAAGGAAGCTACAAGGGTGGCATATGGTCAAAATGATTATTTTTTTTTGTGTTATATTTTATGATTTGAAAGGAAAAATGACGAGAGTCACAAGGGGTCTCACCTACCTAGTTATTATTAATTAAGACCCTTAACTATATTATTATTATTTATTTCTCCTAACTAATTAGTTAAGTTAAACCAACTTAACTAAAGAAAGTAGTTGAACTACAACTTATTTGGAAAAAATAAAAGTTGAATGAGAAGAAGAAACAAGGGGAGAATAGAAGAAGAAAGCGAGACTAAGGTTTCCTCTTTGGTTTCATGAGATAGTTTCAATTTTCATTCATTTATGAGTTTATTCAAAGCCTAATTCTCTTTTTGGTAGCAGGTTCTTATTGTAGACAACAAGGTTCAAGACTGAACCAAAATTTTCAGACGCTTGTTTTAGAGGTGTTGATCCATCCTTGATAGTCTGTGTATTCTTGTCTATTTTTGAATTAAGTTTCATGGCTGATAAAGGATATCTTGCAGAGTCAAAATGGCAACAGTTTGTGGCAAGCTGATCCAGATTATTAATTTTAGTTTTACTTTACTGTCAGAGTATTTTTGTATGGTGTTGATAGAGGATCTCTAAATCAGACTTTGGTCCATGCCCTCGCAGGGGTTTTGTAAAGAGAAAAAAACTTTTGATTTCTTAGAATGAAATAAAACCAACATCCACTCAACATTCTGATGGGTACTGGTCTGATTTTTTGCCATTTGACCTCCACTCATAAAACCAACATCCACCAAACATTCTGATGGGTACTGGGCTTGTCCTCTCGTAGTTTGAGGGTGATTCTCAGTGCTAAAAAGTTCCACTGACTTATGGGTAGGTTTCTTTGATTTCGGGGGTCTCTTTTTCTTACTCTAGAGCATCCTTCTCATCTTGATTCCTGATGTTTCCTGATATCGGTGTTGAATCTTCTTGGTTTTCTGAAATATTGAGTCTTACTTCATCTTATTTTTCTTCTGCACACTCCTCTTCTCGTCCACTCACCTAGGGACACCTTTCTCTCTATTGTAATCTTATACTAGCCAGTCTTTCTTGTCTTCTTACCTTCCTCGACTCTTCCTTCTTTATTTCATTTGTTCATCTTGATTCAATTTATTTCCGCAACACCTCAGACTGCTTTTCTTCTTTATTTACCTTTCCATGCCACCACTTCTCAACTATAGAATCTCTCCTCAAGGATCGCTCCTTTCTTTCATTCTTTTATTTATCTTCCCCCATATGTTAAAGAACCCTTTCCCCTTCTTAGGTCATGATCCTACCCCAAAATTACTCTACCTAAAGAGTAAGTGTTTAGGATGCCATCTCAGTCGAGGGAATAGTTATCATCCCCTCCTCCATCAATAATTCTTTGATCCATAGGGTAATTTCCCTCAACAGTCTTCTACATCCACCTTTCCTAAAAATTTCTTCTACCTGTGAAAAATATTGGTGATTCTCAGCTGCGAATTCAATGATACATCCTTCCAGGGTCATGTTAACCCAGAAATCGATTGATCATGTAATCTGGTGATCCAACCGATGAAGTTTTGTGATCTTCTTTGTGTCCCACATATAGGTCTTGTTTACATGTTCTTTGAATTATGGAGCTTCTTGTAGCCGATCTACCCAATGGAACAGTTCTTCCAGGAATTTTACCCATAATATCTCGTACTAGTCACTCGATCTTTCTGAGTAAAATATAGAATCTCTTGTAGCATTACTCTTTTACCTAGCCACTATGCTTCCTTCCATACAAAGGCATCACAATTTCATTCCCACCTTTGTTGAATATTAGATATATAGATCCGCAGAAGCATTCTACTTATAGGGAAAAACTTAAAGAGAGAGAATAAAATTATGACACACATGATCTAGAACTTGTTACCACATTGTATGCATTAAAAATATGGAGATATTATATGATGGAGAGAAAATTGAGTAAGGAACATATCAAAATTTTCTAAAATATTAATTTGAACAACAAAATATGAATTCTAAGAAAACAAGATGGCTTGAATTTCTATGTGATTTCAACTTTGACATCAAGCACATTAAATAAAAAGAGATTTTTTTTTTTGATGCACTTAGTAGAGGAATGCATGTAATAATACATACAACAATCAACATATGTAAATCAAATTTGAAGAATAGAATTCTTGAAGCTCTCATGATACATGGACATTACCTTCAAAATGTATAAGAGAAAAATGTACAACAACAATATGAAGCATATAAGGTAGAAAATAATGGAATTGTTAGTTTAAGTTCCTAAATCTTATTAATTAAGGAAACCTATGTTTCAAATGAGAATCATAATGTTCCATGGACATCCTAGGTACCAAAAGACAATTGCAATAGGAAGGAATTACTACCAATTCCAAAGAGGAAGTGGGAGGTGGTTACCATATATTTCATCAACAAGTTACCTAAAAAAATAAGATAGCATGACTCCATCATTGTAATACCCCTAGGCCGAACCCAAACTAAACATATAAATGTAAATGAACATATAGGTTGGTGAGCTAGGATATTTTGGGCCAAAAGTGCTTGTGTGGTTACTAGGTTGGAGAACCAAATGATAAATGGCTAGTGAGCCATCATTGCAATGTGTAATCACATGCTAATATTAATGAAAACACATCACTATTGTAGACCAGCTATGTAAAAGAGTATGGGGGACTAAACTCCACTAGGTAGGTAAAGGGGGATAAGATCTAGGAAAAGGGGGCTAAGTCAGGGGATTAAAGCCAAATGAATATTATATTAATATTCCTTTAATATTCCTTAAATTACCATGCATGGATATGTATTGTATCCTAATTTGTAAGGAGGAGAGAAAAGTGGGGATCAAGTGGGCCCAAGGTAGTTCTCAACATGAAAAGTGTCAAGTTGGGAACATGAATACATATAGTTGGACTTAGTTCTTTTTTATATCATCCATGTTCATTCTTTCACTCACAAGGCTATCATATGTACCCTGTTGTTACCATACAAGTACATGTACCTATACCCTGGTTAGCTTGGGAGTTGGATGAAAGAAGCAGGTTGTCAGGCCCATGAACATTCTCTCCAGGTGAGAGAATTGTTGGGTATTGATTCCTAAAGGTTCCAAACTATAACTACAAGTCTCTAATACTTCCCTTTTGGCCTATTGTTGAAGCCCCAGAAAGGAATTTGGGCAGCCAAGGGACTATTGAGAAAAGAAGGGGTAGACTTCCTAGGGTGGGAAAGACATGTGGGGAATGAGGTACTATAGGTTGTTAATTTGAGTTGGTACCTGTGGGTGAGTTTTTCTATGGTATGAGATACCTTATCCAAGTTAGGAATCCCTTACCCAGGTGGATTTTAGTCTCAACTTGGGGGTGGCCCACTACTGAGATTTATGAGCAATGCAGTATAAGGTTGGGAGGAACGTGGAAGGTATGCATGCAATTGGTGTTCTTTTAATCAAAGATAAGTGTCAATTGTGTGTTAATTCATATGTTGCATTAATATTTATGTATACATTTTCATGGGTTTTTCCTGTGTATGTTGCATGCATATTTATGTTATTATTCGGTATGAATATGTACTTTTGTAGAGTATATTTATGAATAAAATATGTATCAGAGAGTGGAAATTTTAAGTGGCATATCCCAACAGGTGGTTGGGGATGCTACAAAATTGATATCATAGCTCCAAATTTCAACACTGAGCCTTCATGGGAAATTTAACAGAGCGGAGAAGTGAAATTACAGATCTTGCAAGCGTAATGTTTGAAAAAATGTTAGGATGAGTTCATTTTCAAATTGTTTCACAAAATGTTACAGTGAAATTGAGAGAAATTTCATAAGCAGGTTGGGCAAATTTAACCAGAGAATGGAAATTTCCAAATTTTAATTGGTAGGATGAAAATTTTTGGGTCCCTAGATGGTCAAATTTTGAGTTATGGTGTTTCTGTGATGAAATCAGAAACAATTGGGTGAAATTGGGCCAAGCCCCAATTTCTGTTGTTAAAATTCATGGTGAATTTGGGAAAATTTGGTCCAAGGATGAGTTTTCCTAATCTTAAATCTCTTTCTGAGAAAAATCAGAATTTTAATTTCTCAAATTTGAGGTCAACATAATTCTATGGATGCCTGAGTGAGTTTGGTTGAAGAAATTTCATATTTGGGCAAAATTGAGCATTGTTGGAAATTTAGGAAAATAGGCGAAATTGGAAAAATTTCGGTATTGTTTTGTACATTGACATCAACATGATGTGGGGGGGGCATGTGTTAGCTAACATGGAATCAGTTTGTTAAGAATGAAACATCAATATAGCATATAAAAACCTCAGGAAAAGTACTCAACCCCTTGAAAAAGAGATAATTTCAGATAATAAGCCTCTTCGAGGGGGCAACCTCCTTTTACCCCACTTAAAT
>JZKD02S1550504.1:0-10412 GCA_000966675.3 Picea glauca
CTTCAATGCATGGGTTTGTTTTATCTCTGAGCTAATTGATTGAATGAAGTTCTATTTATGTGTGTATTGTGTTTTATATGTCTGTTTATGTTTCTGTGAATGAATATTTGAGATTTTTATAATTTTCAATTTTTTCTCTTCTGAAACATTTGGTTAAGGAACACACAGTGCCCATGCAAGGAGTGTGCAGGTTGGATTCGTTGACAAACTTAAAATATCAGAAGGGATAGAGTAAATTTTTACAAAGATAGTGCAAGGTGTGCACATATACTCATTGAGTATAAGTTCTCTGAGAAAGACTCATGCAAGGAGTGGATAGGGCTGACACTTAGAGAAGTGTCGAAAACTCTCTAAGGGAGGCAAGTGGAAGGAGTGCACACTAGAAGTCCTTTGAGACTTAAATCTCAGGAGAAATAACGCAAAGTGTGTTCCAGGGTTCAAAACTCTTCGAGTACAAAAGCTTAGGAGAAGTAGTGGTAAAATTACTTTGGAGGAGGGATTTTGGTGTGTTTGAAGAATGAACAAACAAGATCCATTCTGGAGGAGAAACTATATTCACAACCGTTAGATTGTGAGGATTTTCACGAATGTTAAGTATTGAAGTCCTTCAAACTTCTTCAGTTTGGAATATTTTGTTTGAAGAGCATGAAGGAGGTGTAACCATCGAAGTTCTGAAATCCAAAACTCATTTGGAGCATTGATCGTAGTGGACACTTGTCAATTGATCATTGATTTCAGAAGACCAGAACTCCAAGAGGAAGGAGGAACTATGGTGAAGATTCGAAAATCTCTCAAAGTTCTGAAGAGAGGAGTAGATATCAACCATTGATTACAATGGACATGTGGTCGGAGATCTGGTGGTTCAGAGTTCTAGTAATTCGAAGTGAACAGGTGAAATATTGTCCTGGTTTAAAAGTTCCTGAAGTCCCGAATAGAGGAATTCATCCCAGTTGTCGATCAGGAAGGGGACACATGGAGGAAGGAGAGGCCCTCCAACACTCTGGTGTTTGGAGAACACAAAGGTTTACATTGTGTGAATACTCAGACTCTCGAAGTCTGAATCAACTCAAAACCATCCATCTGTTGGGATGTGGGGTCCGTTGAATTAGTACCCGTGTGTATTTTTCAGTCCGACACTCCGGGGTACCTCTGGAGAGGTTTTATGAAAATCCCCGAAGCTTGGATCTATGAAGAAGATATAGACTGTCAATCTGGTGGTGGAATAGGAGCCATCCAATCATTGGATTCAGGATTCGATGCTCCGAGAGAATAGTACGTTGGAGTAGATGGGACCTCCAAAGCCTGAAGTCTTGAAGTCATCCCCTGCTATGGATTTCAATGGGTTATGTGGATTGTTGATCTTTGTTATGGTTTGGCGCTCCGCCACTTCAGCATTTAGGAGGAATGTGGTGAAACTTTGTTGAGACTCCCGAAGTATGGGAGCTCTGAAGTCCCAAATTCTTTGGAGATTAGAGATTTATCCCACTGTTTTGGCCCGTAGTCCCTTGTATAATTTCGTTGGTGCTTAGGAGCCCCCGAAATTTGGATTTTTCATTTGAGAAGAAAGGCAGAGGACCTGTGAAAATTGATTTTGAGGGCTCAGAAGGGGTCTACGAGCTGATCCATCTCATATATTTAATCGATCCTAGACCGAGAGTTTGCACAGACCCCAGGGAGTGGGTTGGGGTCTACATAAAGTGGTATCAGAGCCCAAAATGTTCTTTGTGTGAAGAAGAACTAGGAACCATGCCACCAAGAAGACACAAAGATAGACCTGTAGTAAATCCATCTATGGAAGAGGAGATGTGGTGACTCCATGCAAGATTATATGCCATGGAGATGGAACAACGAAGAGAACTTGAAGACGGTGACATAAGCGAAGATGAGAGTGAAGATGTTGAAGCAGAGGGAGCTATAGGGGATGAAGCTCCAGAGGAATGATTTTTTAGAGTTGTTGCAAAAATGGGAGCCAGATATAAAATAGAAGCCCCAATGTATCAAGGAAATTTAGATGTTAAAGATCTGTTTGAATGGATAAGTTCTTTGGACAAGTACTTTGACTATGAGGATATTGATGAGGAGAAAAAAGTGAAACATGTTGTGACCAGATTCAAGGGACATGCAACACTATGGTGGGACGAACTACATGTTGACAAAAGAAGTAAAGATAAGCAAACAATTAAGAGTTGGGATAGAATGGTAGCTAAGTTAAAAGATAAATTCATACCCAAATATTATCAAATAAATCTATTTAGGAAGTTGTAGAACCTAAGAAAGAAGGGCTTGTTAGTGAAAGAGTACACTGAATAATTTTAAAGGTTGAACATCAGAGGGCATCGAGAGAATGATGAAGAAAACATTTCCAGGTATATAAATGGCCTGAGGTATGAGATTCAAGATGACATCAGCATGATGATAGTAAGGACTATAGAGGACACTTATCAAGTGGCACTAAAAGTGGAGGAAACGTTGAACAGGAAGCAAATACAACAAAACAAAGGGAAGATTCCAAGCAGAGGTAGAGTAATTTTCCGAGATAAATTCCATAAACCCAGAGTTGAAGTTGGGAAGAATCACAACCAGATAGAAAAAGGAGGAAGTTCTAGAGGGGGACAATATGGTGGAAGAAGATCTTTTTTCTTGAGAAAGAGGAAGAGGCAGAGGAGGAGAAGTGAAATGCTATGGCTATGGAAAGACATGACATATGTCCTGGGAATTTCCTGAGAAGAAGAAATATGGAGGTGGAGAAACTCACATTTCCAAAGCACAGAAGAGAAATGTGGAAGCAAAAACAACAGAAGAAGGGAGACCCTCTTGATGAGGAAATTTCTCATAAAATCAGATAAATAGGTAAAAGATCTAGTCCAGAGAAATAGTTTGTTTAGGACTACTTGCAAGACCAAGGACGGGGTATGCAAAGTGATTATAGACAGTGGGAGCACTGATAATATGGTATCCACATAAATGGTGGAAAAGATGGATATGGAGATAACTGCACATCCAAACCCATACAAGGTATCGTGGATGCAGAAGGGACACCAAGTCATGGTAAGTCGACAATGCAATGTTGAGTTTAAAATAAGTGGTTATAAGGATGATATTCTTTGTGATTTCATACCTATGGACGTTTTCCATTTTTTGTTGGGAAGATCATGGAAATACGACATAAAATTCATACATGATGGAAGGAAAAATACTTATACCATTGAGAAGAATGGTTTTAATATTATGTCACTACTAATATAATATAAAGTAGTGAAGGAAGAGACTAGTCCTAGCATACTTCTCACGAGTGGGAAGGAACTCTTGAACAAAGTCAAGAAGGAATAGGATATGTAGTTTTTTGTGGTAAGAAAGCCCAAAGTTATCCTTACAAACACTTCTATGGATGATCCACCTGTGGAGATTCAATAATTATTGGATAATTTTGTTGATATCATGGTGGATGAGTTACCTCGCTCTTTACCACCCATCAGGAGTATCAGTCACCACAATGACCTTATTCCAGTAGCGAGTTTTCCAAATAAATAATCATACAGGTTGACACCTCAAGAGAATGAAGAGGTCAATAATCAAGTCCAAGAGTTGTTGGATAAGGGTTTGATCATGGAAAGTTTGAGTCCATGCATAGTAACGAATGTGTTGAGTCCAAAGAAAGATGGATGTTGGAGAATGTGCATGGATTCTAGAGCCATCAACAAGATAACCATCAGGTATAGATTTCCTTTACCCGGAATGGATGATTTGATGGATTGCTTGAGTGGAGAAAATTATTTTTCCAATATAGACTTGAAGAGTGGCTATCATCAGATAAGAATGAGGGAAGGATATGAATGGAAGAAAACATTCAAAATGAATGAAGGATTGTATGAGTGGCTTGTTATTCCATTTGTCTTAAAAAATGCCCTGAGAACATTCATGAGATTAATGAATGAAGTACTCAAGGATTTCATTGGTAAGTTTGTAATTGTGTATTTGGATGGCATTTTAATTTTTAGTAAGACTGAAGGAGAACATTTGAGACACTTGAAACTGGTGTTGAGGAGGTTGCAGCATGAAAGACAACTGATAAATATGAAGAAATGTTCTTTCATGAAGACAAAAATCATATACTTGGGTTTTGTGATCTCTTCAAATGAGTTGAAGATGGATCCAGAGAAGGTGAGGGAAATCAAAGAATGACCTTCTCCAAGAAGCATGTTTGAGGTAAGAAGTTTTCATGAGTTAGCAAGTTTTTATAGGAAATTCATCAGGAATTTCAGTAGCATTTGTGCACCCATACTAGACACCATAAAGTGAAACCACAGATATTTTAATTGGACAATAGAAGATGAAAAAGGCTTCAAAGTATTGAAAGAGAAGATCACAGAATGACCGATTCTGGTTCAACGACATTTCAAGAAGACATTTCAGGTGAGATGTGATGCAAGTGGAATAGTTATTGGTGCAGTCTTGAGCCAAGACAATAAGCATGTTGTTTATTTCAGTGAGAATCTGAATGACACTAAGAGGAAGTACTCAACATATGACAAGGAGTTTTATGTTGTAATACAAGCCTTGAAAAAATGGAGGCATTACCTTATTCCGAAGGATTTTGTCTTGTATAGTGACAATCAGGCTTAACAATTCATAACCAGATAGGAGAATTTGAACCAAAGACATAATAAATGGGTAGAATTCATGCAGAATTTTACTTTTGTTATCAAGCACATTAGTGGTGGCGCTAACAAATTTGTTGATGCTTTGAGCAGGAGATGTATGATTATGCAGGAATTCCATGTGGAGGCCTTAGGGTTTGAATACCTTAAGGAGATGTATCGTGAAGATCCATATTTCAAGGAGGCTTACGAACAAGGATGATTTTAAGGTGGAAATTTATTTTAAAATGTAGAAACCTTGACGAATCTTACTAATCCTTCATATGCCAACTATAAATGTTTGGCGATATTTTTGTAAAAATATTCAAATTTTTAAGGATTTTATATGGTTTTTATAAAATTTTGGCGATTTTTAAGGTAAAATAATTTTATCCTATAGAATTTGGGCGAACCATTTTTAAAATAGTGAATCTCGTTTTTGGAAAAAACATGGAAAATTAGCCCATGAGCGAAATTTAGCCCCTAAAATCATCCCTACTTATGAAGCATGTGAAAACCCTTTGCTAAGGGAAAAAAGTTAGTGGATGGAGTATTTGATACAAGATGGACTATTATTCAAAGGGAGTCAATTGTGTATTCCAATATTCTCAATGAAAGACAACATGTTGAAAGAAAAACACAGTGGGGGATTATCTGGACATTTTGGCCATGATAAGACTTATGCACAACTGAGATCTTCATACCATTGGCCCGGTATGAGATCCGATGTAAAGAAATTTATGGAAAGATGTAGAATATTCCAATATGAAAAAGGAAAGCAACAGAACAAAGGGCTGTATCAACCATTACCCATATCAGATAGACCATGGGATGCTATAATCATGGATTTTGTGTTGGAATTTCCAAGAACCCATAGGGGGGGTGATTCCATATTTTTAGTGGTTGAAAGGTTCTCAAAGATGGCACATTTCATACCATGCCAGAAAAACAGTGATGCTACTCACATAGACAATTTATTTTTCAAGGAGGTTATGAGATTACATGGTCTTCCCAGAAGTATAGTCTTAGACAAAGATATCAAATTTGTGGGACAATTTTGGAGAAATATATGGAAGAATCTGGGGACAGACTTGTCCTTCATTTCATCATATCACCCTCATATAGATGGATAGACTGAAGTGGTAAATAAAATATTAGGAAATTTGTTGAGGAGTTTGGTCACTAAATATCACAGTCAGTGGGATCAAATTCTGCCTCAGGAAGAGTTTTCTTATAATGATTCATCGAACATAAGCACTGGAAAAAGTCCATTTCAAATAGTGTATGGGATGCATCCGAGAGGAATTTCAGAGTTAAGAACTTTGGGACATGATGAGTTCCTAATTGTGGGAGTAGAATACTTTGCTGCAGAGATGCATAAGTTACATGATCAGATAAAGGGGAAGTTACAGATAATAGCCAGAGGTACAAGAGCCAAATTGATCAGAGAAGAAGAGAGGTTCATTTTGATGTTGGCGATCAAGTTTTATCACATCCGAGGAAGGAAAGGTTCCCAAGGGGAACATATAACAAATTAAAGATGAAGAAGATAGGAACATGTAAAATCATTATAAAGTTTGTTGTGAATGCTTATGAGATTGAATTGCCAGAGGACGTTGGAATATCACCGATATTCAATGTAGTAGACTTGTACCCTTACAAGATGGGTGATACAGAAGGGATAAGTGATCAGAGGGAGATCCATTGGGAGAAGTAGATTCCCACAGCATAACAGCCACAAATGGAGAAAATTCTAGATCAAAGGATTGGCAAGAAGACCATGAGGAAGACTTATTTTGAGTACCTAGTGAAGTGGAAAGATCACCCAGTAGAGGATGCTAGTTGGGTAACTGAGCATGACATTCATAAACATGGAAAGACAATGCAAGAGCTCATGGACATGAGTCCATGAATCTTTTTTTCCTAAGGAGTATGATGCAGGAGCATCGCCATCAATATTAAAAGGAGGTCAGGTAGGAGGACAACACATCATCCAGTGCATACATGCAAGTTGATTTGGATTCTCAAAGGAAGAAACACCTTTTTGAATTTTTTAATTTGTGAAAAGGATGTAATGGATGATCTTTAATGTTTGGAGGCTGAAGCCATTTCAGGAGGTCCTAGTGGATTGTAATTTATTTAATGTATAGAGAGATTGTACAGATGTTGAGCATCGATCCTTATCCATATTGTAAATGATCATTAATTCATAGCTAGCCTAGGAGTAGGATTCTTGATTTCAATGTGATAGCAGTAGGTAGTCAAGAGAGAAGGCTGGAGAATCCCCATTCATGTATAAAACTTGAAAATTATGCCATTTTAGATGTTGTTGAATCAGGATGAAGTTAGTATTGTTGAATTTGTTGAAGCTCATTATATTCTTGCTATAGAAAAACATAATATTGCAACAAATACGTGGATATACTCTTTATTTGAATATAAGAGAAGGGACATTTTATTCAATGCCTGGGTTTGTTTTTATCTCTGAGCTAATTGATTGAATGAATTTCTATTTATGTGTCTACTATATTTTATATGTGTGTTTATATTTTTATTAATGAATCTTTGAGATTTGTATAATTTTTAGTTGTTTCTCTTCTAAAACATTTGATTAAGAAACATATAGTGCCCACGCAAGGAGTGTGCAGGCTAGAGTTGTTGACAGACTTAAAATCTCAAAGTGGATAGAGTAAATGTTTACAGAGATAGTGCAAGGTGTGCACGTATACTCGTTGAGTATAAGTTCTCTGAGAAAGACCCATCCAAGGAGTGCATAGGGCTGACACATAGAGAAGTGTTGAAAACTCTCTAAGGGAGGTGAGTGCAAGGAGTGCACACCAGAAGTCCTTCAAGACTTCAAGCTCAGGAAAAATAGTGAAAAGTGTGTTCCAGGGTTCAAAACCCTTTGAGTACAAAAGCTCAGGAGAAGTAGTGGTAAAATTCCTTTGGAGGAGGGATTTTGGTGTGTTTAAAGAACCATTATATTGTGAGGAGTTACGCGAGTTTTAAGTCTTGAATTACTTCGGACTTCGTTAGTTCATAAGATTTTGTTTAAAGAGCGCGAAGGAGGCAGAACCCCTAAAGTTTTCAAATATGAAACTCATCTGGAGCATTGATCTCCATTGACACATGTCAACGGATAATCAATTTCAGAAGAACAACACTCTGGGAGGAAGGAGGCACTACGATGAAGATTCAACAATATCCTGAAGCTCCAAAGAGCAGAGTAGATCTCAAACATTGATTACCGTGGACACGTGGCCGAATATCTGGTGGTCTGGAGATCCAGTACTCTGGAGGGAATGAGTGAAATATTGTCATGGTTTAAAAGTTCCCGAAGTCCTGAAGAGCGAAACTCATCCCAACTGTTGATTAGGAAGGGGACATGTGGAGGAAGGAGAGGCCCTCCGACACTCTGGCATTCAGAGGAAACAAAGGTTTATGTTGTGTGAATACCTAGACTCTCGAAGTCTGAATCAACTCAGAACCATACATATGCTGTGACGTGGGGTACGTTGTATTAGTACCCATGTGTATTCGTTGGTCAGACACTCCAAGAGACTTGTGGAGAGGTGTTTTCAAAATCCTCAAAGATTGAAGCTGCGAGGTGGATATAGATCATCGATCTGGTGGTGGAATAGGAGTTGTTCGATCATTGGATTCAGGATTCATTGCTCTAGGAGTATAGTACGTTGGAGTGGATATGACCGTCGAAGATCAAAGTCCTGAAGTCATCCTTCGCCATGGATTTCAATGGGTTCTTTGGACCGTTGATCTTTGTTTTTGTTTTGTGCTCTGCCACTTCGGCGTTCAGGAGGAATGCAGTGAAAATTTGTTGAGACTCCCGAAGTCCAAGAGCTCCAAAGTCCTGAATTCTTCGGAGAATTGAGATTTATCCCACAATTTTGGCCACGGTTCCTTGTAGAATTTCATTGGTGCTTGGGGGCCCTCGAAATTTGGATTTTGCATTTGGGGAGAAAGGCACATGACCTGTGAAATTGATTTTGAGGGCTCAAAAGGGGCTTGCGAGATGATCCATCTCTCGAATTTAATTGATCCAAGACCAAGAGGTCGCATGGACCCCATGGAGTGGGTGGGGATTTTCATCACCTAGATATTGAATTATTACATTTCTAGTAGCTTGGCTAGAACCTTTCGTTGCACCCTTTCATCATAATTGTAACCCTCTGTCTCCTATATATATATCAAGGATATTTAGTATTAGGATCATCTTACCTCATCTCATATGGTATTATGAAGTGGATATATTGTAAAAGGAGGTTTTCCCCTCGAAGTGGACTACAATTATTGACGTTTTATCAATTTTAAGGCATTGGATCATAACATTTGGTATCAAAGATCACCTCCAAACAAGTCATCTTAGCATTTTCACTATAACTTTTTTTATGGGATGATTCAGACATTGAACCTTGGATTTATTTATACGACATATAAATTTATCTATGGTAAACATTTCAGCTTTTGGTTCATCATACTTTCATATATACACTCTATGGAAGATAGGGTATTTGACTAGTCCTATCAACTAGTCTCAAATAGGTCTTCTAGGAATAACCGTCATATCTTCTTTCACAAGGCTCCAAATTGGCATAACTTACAATTGGCATAACATTGGCCAGGGCTTGAAACATACGTAACTTACAATTGGCATAACGTTTTATTGGAATATTTGTTTCTGGTGATTCAAAATTTGTGTTAAATATAGAATAGAGGATTATTATTATTATTATTCCATATGGGTCCCAAAAATATGTCAACACCAATTAAACCTTCAAAACTCTGGTCTAGGATTCAAGAATAAAATGAGGACATACATAACAGGTTGTCCAAATTGGAGGAACAACTTAAGGATTTGAGTGACAATTATAATAATTGGGTAAAATCACAAAGAAAAATTCAAGAAATGGAAAGGAATATGGATGATAGGGAAGAAAATAAGAATAACATTAAAGAAGAAATACAAAATTCCATGAATGAAATGAAAAAGTCCATGTATTCCATGATCTTTCAAACTCTAGATGAAATATTCCCTAAAGGAGATATGAAAATTCAAGAGACTCATGAAAATAAAGGTAGTATTCATGTTGAACAAACTGCCAATAATAATACATTTTCAACTAGTGAATCTAACTCCAATAGTGGAGCTAATTATTGTGGGGGTCCTAAATTCAACTCTCCCAAAATTGAATTAAAGAAGTTTGATGGTACATAGGCCTTTACTTGGGTGAACCAAATAGAGAAATATTTTGAACTACATAATATTATGGATGATAATAAAAGGATTCACACAAAAACCTTGAACTTTGAGATAAAACCATATTAATGGTACCAATGGATGGTGAAAATGAATCCCCTTTATATCACTACACTTGGGGTTTATTTACAAGAGACTTAGAAATGCAATATAGGAAATTTTGGGAATGAGACTACTTCAGTCAATTGACAAGAATCAAGCACTTAGGTGATATTGAACATTATAATTCAGAATTTCAGGTATTGGACACAAGGGTGGATAACATAAGTGACGAACACTTATTGGAATATTACATGGGTGTATTAAAATAAGACATCAAACATGAGCTTCTCTTAATACATCCTACAAATATTGTGGAAGCTATGCAAAATGATCATCATAGTCAATCCAAAATAAGGTTACACATAATTTTATCATTGGAAGTAGAGATCATTTTGGGGGTCATAAAACAAACATATTTTAACCAACAAGGTTGAAACCTCAACAAAGGGATAAAATGA
>JZKD02S1550515.1:0-10412 GCA_000966675.3 Picea glauca
AGGGTTGATGAAAATGTTGTTTTTGATGTAAAAATAGATTCAACACCCTCAAATACCTCTATTACAATCGAATTGTGCAATGTTAACCTATGATGTATGTGATTCCATTCATCCAAAATGATTCCTACTAGATTTTAGGGAAAAAATATTGGTTTCCCCTCTAGTTTATTGAGTGACTAGAAAATGGCTAATTCGTGCTAATTCGTGACACGCGTTTAGATTACTACAAATTATAAATGGTTTGATTTGTTGCACCAAGAGTAATGACATCGATAGCCTATGTTGGCGTGTCACATATGTAACATTAATAAATAAAATTAAAAAAAATAAAGTTAGTAGAAATGAAAAATTTAAAAATAACCCACCATAGTAATTAAAAAAATTAAAAAATGGACCACAATAATTAAAAAATGAAGAAGGATAAGTGTTCTATGTTTCCATCCCTTTTTAGTTAGTCATCATAAAAAACTAACCAAATAATTTTTTTGTTGAAATTGCAATTTTGGATTTGATGAATTTTTTTTTTTTTTTTTTTTTTTGTGTATAAATGGATTCATTGTCTTCAAATACCCATACTGTAATTGGATTGTGCAATGTTAACATATGATATTTGCAATTCTGTCAATCCAAAATTATTATTGTCGGATTTTAGGGAAAAAATGTCAATTTCCATTCATGTTATTTTGAGCGGCCAAAAAATGACCAATATGTCACATGCTTAGACTACTTGACTATAAAATGAACTCTACAATAAAATGAAACTACACAAATCCATATTGAAATAATTATGTCTATATTTTTTTTGTTGCTTTTTTGTTCTTATTAATTCTAGGATTAAGATGGATTTATGCTAATTACTTTACATTGAAGTAGAATTATTATTGAAAGTTGACCCATAATTTAGCATTAATGAATAAAAATGAATTGAAATTTTATTTTTCTTTATAACAATTTAAACAAATCTAATAATTAAAAATGTATGTTTTCACTTTATAAATACATGTTTAAATCCAAGAAAAATATGATATATACACCCTAAAAACTAAAAAATATTTGGCTTAACGTAAAAAAAATATATATATTTAGATAATTAAAACTTTTTTATATTATATTTGTGGGAAAAATCTAAAGCTACCATTCCTATTAGATTGGGATCAAAACTTTTCTTTGTTTGATACTACTCTCTAACCACTCATCCTAAATTAAATAGACCTTTCTTTTTTTATACTACTCTCCAACCATTGATCCTAAGCTAATTTGTACTATCAATATCCTTTACTTTGTCCAACACCCCGTAATTATTCTTTGAACTTTAAAATATAATAACGACTAAATCCCTTCCCTATGACACACTCCTCAAATTCATACATTATTTTTGTCTTTCAAATTCGTAAATGTGTTTTATCTTTTCTCACACTATCTATAGTTTTTTTAAGCTTTAATATCAAAATCAATCATGATCTCGGTATTTTTGTATTCCATAAAGATGACTATATTGTATGTTTATGTATGAAAAACAACAAACAGGTTGATATGTTGGTCAAGGAAGATGGCTGCTCGGCCTAAATGCTCTCCCATATCCAAACTCACATATATTCATGTTCACAACAATTTGAATTTTTGAGCCAACATCTTGCCAACCTCTCTACTTAATATAGGAGAATCCTTTGATACATAATAATGGTGGGGTATATTTAAAATTTAGATTTAATTGGTTACATTTAAAGTTTAGATTCAATTTGTATTGTTGTATCTATAAATATGATTTTGCATTTTAATGGATTAGATCAATTGAATGTGGTTAATGTTGTTGGGCATTTAACTAGTTATGTGTTAGCGGGAGGTTTATTCGAATTTCTTAGAGTGAAGAGCACTAATTTACACTGATAGGTTTACTAGGAATATGATCCACTAATGGGAGAGCATCTCTTAAATTTACTTGGAAAGTTTTCTTTATAAAAAAGAAACAACTTTGTATATCAAACTCAATTTGATCCCTACTCCCTTAATAAAATGTCCTATATCAAACTCAATTTGATCCCTATTCCCTTAGTAAAATCTCCTTGGCATAAAGGTTATATCAAATTCACTATCCAGATTCCAAACCCTTGTAAATGTGCAAGATCCGAGTAGAAAACATATCACTTTAATGTGTCTTCAAACAAAAAGCCTATCACCTTTTAATATTGAAGGTAGGATTTGTGACGGGTGGATATATTTTCCCCATTCAACTAAACGAGTTGTTTTTCCAAATGAAAAATATCTCAAAATTATATAGAGTATAATTTCTTTTACAAAACAATAATGTACCTGAGCGATACATAAGACCATCCCAAAGGAAAGTGTTAAGACAATTCTGGATACAAAGTCCCCATACACAAAAAACTGTTCACACAATAAAAACAATAGCTTTAAAACTGAAAGAGGCATAAATTGTTGCGCAAGTGACTTGAAATCAGCTTTCACTGCACAAAATACTCACCCTTCTCAAACTTCAAAGATGTTTAGGAACATATGAGGGCTTTCTTCCCCATTGTCCCAGTGATAAACGGATAGCCTTCCTTCAATTTCTTTAAGTACCCTCTTTGAAAGTCTGTCGGCCTCTTTATTATGTTCCTTATAAATGTGTTGGAAACTGATATCTTTAAAATTTGTTGCCAATTCCTTTTTTTTTGTTTCCAACATTCAATGTTCACCGCTTGGAGGTTTCCCTTTTGATTTATCCAATCTATAATAACTTTCGAATCCCCCAAGATTTGTAATTTATCAATCGACCAGAGCATTTCCGGGGTGAGAGTCGCCCACAATCCCATGAGCTCTGCCTTTGTATTTGTTCAAGCTCTGCAATTTATAAACCATTTTGTAATCCTTGATGAATGAGTCTTGAAAAATCCGCCCGCTCCGCAACAATTACCATTTGACAGGGTTGCTCCATCGAAGCAAGCCAAAGTGAATCCCTCAGCCTGAGATATCTCACAAACTCTATTTGGGAAGAATTTTGGGGTAGCTGGCTGCCAAAAGAAAGACTCCACAATCCTGTGAAACACAGAAAAAAGAGAGGGGGAGCGATCTTCAAAAATCACCTTGTTTCTCTCAATCCAAATATGCCAGCAAGCAAGAGCAGCCAAGCTGACTAGGGTTGTTTTTCATTTGTCCACACAATAAAACAGTCTGAGACTGTGGATCCATTCCACTGAAGGTTTAGATGATAGAGATTAATCAAGCGCAACCACACTACCTTTGAGAAAGTGCAATGGACTAAAAGATGATTTATGTTTTTAGAGTAGCAATTGCAAAGTTTACAGACCCCTGGACCTTCCCATCCTTTCTTCTATAGTGCCTCCCAGGTAAGGACTTTTTCTTTTGCTCCCATCCATATGAAGAATTTTATTTTGAGTTGTAATGGCCACTTCCACATCTTTTGAATCCAAACACTGTCACAGCAGTAGTCGAGCGGGCAAAGAAGATCGGTGTAAAGATTTTTTACAGTTAAGACACCCGATGTGTCCCCTCCCTCCCACAGAAGAGAATCAGTCTCATTCTTCAGAAAAATGGCAGCGCTCCTTAAAGATTTTACAAAGAGTTTCCATTCGGTAGCGGCCTCTCCTCTTAGTCCCAACGTCTCACTGCTTAGCCACTTGTTCGGAAAAGGGAGATCGCGGGTTGGGTCTCTCGCTTGGGCAAGCCACAAAATATGTAAATTTTGCAAGTGGTTTTGCAAGGGTTCTGTAAGAATGGATCGGTCCTCCATACCAACAATCTTGTCCCTGCTAATAGATATTAAAGTTCCCGAACCGGGCCTCCAATGCAACCAGTGGGGAATCACAAAAAAAGTTATGGTCAATCCATTCTAGAAGATGGACGCCCTCTGTTGAAGGTGAGAATACTTACAGATCCATTCAATCACTAGAGTGCCACCCAAATATTTATCCAAAATGATTCGATGCCAAATACTGTCATGAGTAAGCGCCCTCCACAATTTGTTTGCAAGTAAAGTCATGTTGAAGAAAGTGAGGTTTTTGAGCCCCCATCCCCTTGCCTTTTTAGTTCTTGACAGGATATCCCATCTGCATAGATGGAAATGGTGGTTTTCATTTTTCCCACTCCACGAGAAGGCAAATGATAGCTTGCGCATTTTGGAAAGGATAGTACGCGTGATCCTCTCCATTTACATCCAGAAAACAGATAGATCCTCCAACACTTTTTTGACCAGGACAAAACACATTCCAAGCAACAACCACTTATTACACCATAGCCCGATTTTCCTTTCAAATTTAGCCAACAACCAACACCAATCTTCTGATTTTGATACTCCTAGTTTGAGATGATAACCAAGGTACTTGAACCCTAGACTCAAGTCAACAAAGGTAAAAGGAATGGAAGCTTTTAAAAGACTTAGCTCCGCTACCTCAAGCCCCCAATAATGAGCAGTGGATTTAGTAAAATTTATGCAAAGACTAGAAGCCTAACAAAAGGCTTGTAGAGTGTCTAGGATCACTCTCCACTCCGACAGATCTGCCTTTGACATTATAAGAACATCATCAACAAACATTAAATGAACAATTTTAAAAGCTTAGAAACCTTTATACCTGAAATAATTGTTCAGATATGCTTATGGATAACATCAGGCTGAGCCCTTCTATTATCATAATAAACAGGTACGAGGAAAGTGGGCATCCCTAGCGAAGCCCCCTCCCACTCTTGAAGTACTTTTTCGCCTCGCCATATATCAACACTGCAAAATTTGCACTAGTTACACAACACATAATCCAATCTGTGAGCTTAACCCCAAAGCCCACTGTGAGTAAGATCAACATTAAGTACTCCCAGTCTATGTTGTCATAGTCTTTTTTAAGATCCATCTTCAATACCAGGGACTTTAAATTCTTTTTTTTTTTTATGTTGTGAAGGCTTTCATGGGCCGCTCCAATAGCATCCTGAATTCTTCTGTCCTTCAGGAACCCCAGTTGTTCTGCAGAGAGACAACTTGCTAAAATCGGCTTGATCCGATTTGCAAGAATTTTTGAGATCACCTTATAAATAAGGTTACATAAAGAGATTGGTTGATAATCATCGAAAGTGGCCGGATTATTTACCTTTGGGATTAGGGCCAAAAAATTGGAGTTTAAACCTCCACAAGAATTACCTTTTCTACGCGAATCCTCCACCATCTCAAGAAGGTCACCTCCCACAAGATCAAAGAAGAAAATAAATAACTCAGAAGTCCACCCATCAGGGCCTGGGCTCCTCTTTTTTTTGAAGTTTTCCAGTACCTCTTTTAATTCCATCAAAGTAACAGGTTTAAAGAGAGAATGTGCTTCCTCTTCAGTTACCATTTTGGGATAGAGGCTAGTGATACTGACTACCTCATTTAAGTTGGAACTTTCTTCGGCTTTGAAAAACTTTTCAAAATAATTAACCGCTTCCTCTTTGATCGCCTTCTGGTCATAAAGGATGACTCTGTTGTCTTTTAAAATCTCCCAGACATGCTTGCAATTCCTGTTATAGCTGGCCACTTTGTGGAAGAATTTTGTATTGGAATCTCCACTCTTTATCCATGTAACTCTGCTACGCAATCTCCAAGTATTCTCCTCCCCACGAAGAAAATTGTTTCTATTACATTCCCGCTCGCGAAGGTGCATGTCCTCCTCCAAGGATAAGGAATTTTCAGTGGATTTAAATAAGAGCTGTTCGATTTCTGATTCTAGATTTCCCAATAAAAACTTTTCTTTCTCCTTTAACTCTTTAACCCAACTTTTTGTTTGAAATTTGAGTTCCTTAAGTTTCCAAACCATATGCATCTGAACATTACCTTTCCGCAGAAAACGAGGATCCTTCCAGACGCTATGGACTAACTTAAAGAAATTAGGATCCTGCAGCCAACGAGCATTAAATTTGAAGGGAAACGCTTTGTACAACGAAGAACTTTCCAGTTGAAAAATAATGGGAGCGTGATCTGACACGAAGGGAAAATCCACGATCTAGATAAACCTTCCAAAGACAAAAAACCTTCAGAAACAAAAACCCTGTCAAGTCTTCTAGCAATCTCTTCAGGACTGGAACGACCATTTCACCAGGTAGGGACCAGCTTGGTCAGCTTGACATCAACCAACTTCTTGGAAGTAAAAAGGTCTCTGTAAAAAAATTCAGTCGGACCAGGCACGAAAGAACTTCACCAGTTCTCATCTGAAGATAAAATGAAATTCAGGTCACCGGCTAGAATAAACTTCTCATTATAAACGAGTTGTTAATCATTATAAACTTCTCAAACAAAATTTAATCACATTGAAAAAAAAAAAATTAATATTTTCACTTAAATGGATAATTCAACTCGTTCAATTATATCTTCAAACTTGAGTTTCTAATAATATCTTATTTTATTTGGGGGCACTTATATATATATGGAGAGATTGGTAGAAATTTTGAGTTCTTACTTTTATTTGACGGGAAGGGATCTCAAAATTTCTTTGGACATCTAACTCTGCACGTCAAACTTGGATTTATGCTCATGCCCTTAGTGGAATCTCCTTGGTATAAAGGTTATCTTAGATTGTATGTTCGGAACCTTGTAAATGTGCAAGATTCTAAATAAGAAACATATCATTTTAAAGTTTGAGGTAAGAAATTTGCAAAATTCCAAACAAAATACCTATCACTTTTCACCAAGATTATTTATGAATAGTGGATATATTTTTCTTTTCAAATAGGCAAGTTGTTAAATGTTATAAGATTTTGAATCAGAGTTTAATCATTTCACACAATGAAATCAATTGATATTTTCATTTAAATGGATAAATCAACTTCATATTAAATTTATACATTTCTATTTTTAATAATGTCCTTTTCTTTTGGGTATTATTTAAACATATATATATTGGAGAAATCATAAGTTTTTTTTTTTTTTTTTAAATTAGGTGGAAAAGGAATTTATAAAATTTTTGGACATTACATTTTAACAAAAGGAATTGAATCAACCATTTTGAAAAAAAATAGTGTAACTTCTCATTCAATTAAATAAAAGAGGTTACATTATGTAAACGTTTAAAGAGCATTTAACAAATTAATATGGAATATCATTGGTGATGTATATGAGTTGAAAAAAAAATTCTAAAAAGAAGTGTCACAATCTAACAAGCAATATTGTTCTTAGTTTGACTTTTTTTCGTTTCTTTTTTTGACCTGTATTGATTTGTAAATTGTCGTGGATATTCCATTAAAACAGTTTGTCAAAACATATCTAATAAAATACTGAAATCTTTACTATTAAGGTTAATTTCTTTTATATCTCCAAAATATCTAGTTCCAATAAAATAGTAAAATGCAGAAAATAGAGAATAGTAAAACACATTCACACCATTAACAAATAAACACAAGATATGACCTGAGAAACTCAATATGGGAGAAAAACCTGCTAGAAGGTGAGACTGCTCTGCTCTCTTTTTTCTGGTATAGAAATGATGCAAGTACAAAGAAAGAGACACTCTTTATGGATTTGCCTTTGAATTATCACCTACATGATTGCTACAAAATCTCTCCTCCTCTGTTATGCTCACAAAATACCACTCTCGGATGTTTTTCTCAGCTATGGAATAAGATACAATGCAAAAGAATGGGACCCCTTCTCCCCCTAGTGGCCTGGTATTTAACATGGCCCGATAACCATCTAGGGGTAGGTTTTTTACTTCCTCAACCTTCAATTGTGATAAGGTTTTGGACCTTCTAGAACGTTCTTAGAAAATCCACTTCATGGTTATCCCCACATTTCTAAATGATAGGTCAACCTGCATGAGACATAACTTTCTCATACAAACTCCAATTGACAAATGACATGCATTGTTTAAAAGGTATTGGTGTGTAGAATTTAGAATATTCCTCCATAGTATGGGTTGGACAAAAAAAAAATGTCGTTTGATGCCTCGAAATGGCTCTGAAATATTTCAAACGATTTTTTTGGACCCAAATTTCCAAATTTGGACCAGCCGCTGAAATGACCCTACAAGCCGATTCCTCCAATTTTTCCACTTAGAAAGTATTGAGATAGATGAAAAATAATATAATGATCTAATATTGATCATCTATCCAACCCCTTGGAGAAGGGCCCATGAGAACTAATTGTAGATATACATTTTGAATTAATCTTGCCTCCTTATTAGATTAGAAGATATTGATTCATGAGCCCTTTTCATTCCTCCTATTGGAGCTTCATTGAAAGTTATCTCTCGTGTGGGGGAATTATCCTTATTCATTTATTATCCTTGGACCTTTGAGGACATCTATAAACCTTCATTCTACTCTTTAGTTCCACCATTAATACCCTTCTCTACCTATGTCAAGGCCAAATATTCTGCTAACTTTTCATCTTCATCATCTGAAAGTGAGGGCTAATATGGTTGATAGGTTTTAGATTTAAGGGGATGACCTTTTTTCATTTTTTTATGAGCTCTTACTTAGGTACAAGAGTCATAAAGATGGCCTATTTGATGGCAAATCCATGATCAAAAAGTTGTGTTTTCATAATCCAAGATCTAAGTCCAATGAAGATTACATTCTTTTAAAATCATCTTGTCTATAAGACCTTTACTAAGATCAATCTCCACACAAACTTGTGCATAAGTGAAAATATCTAGCTTTGCTCACTCAATATCTATCTTTAAATATCCACCCAAATACTTTTCTGCACTTTTAAAGGCTAAAAAATGCCAAATATAAAGTGGTGGATTTGGAAGGTAAACCCATATTAACATTTTGGAAACAACCATAGCAGAGTGGTCAAACTTGAGAAACCATGGGGTCATAAAGCTACCTTCTCTACCTAGAACCAAGGCCCCTTATTAATAACTTTATGATGAGAATCTTGACCTGTAAATTGAACAACAAACAACCCTTTAGAATAGAAACACACCTCACATTTCTTGGTCTAGTTTGAAAAAATCCACCATTATAGATAAGTTGTGTGCAACCATAACCTATTGAAGTGGCATATTACTACATAATTTTGATAATAGGATAGAAAATAGATGACATGTGGATGGGAGAAATTTAGTGATAGCACCTCTTCATATTTCTCTACTAAATAATTAGTAGGCATAACAAGGGATTGAGTTGCTTGAGGAGAGGGCTTGTATTTGACCACATCCTTGAAAAAAAATAATTTTAAAGATGAGGGAACCCTACGACACACCATTCCTTCATGTAGACATGGTTCCAAATAATAATTGAATCCTTTTAAATTTTATAATCATACAATTTAGAAAGATCCTCTAGTTGTTTACCCTTGTAAATGCAATGTTATTAAGTCGCAGGGGTACCCTGACTATACTTCAATTTGTAGTTGATTTCTTTCATGTAATATGATGTAGTTACCCACAAGAGGACCGATTTACTATATAAAATTTTAACCATGATCTAAAATCCAAATGAGGTATCTGGACTCCCTCAGTGCAAGTCCACTCCAAAGAAGTTATCATGAATAGGCCTGCAACCTAAAATGTGTCGAGCATGAATTTATGTAAACAATGTAGAGTTTAACCTTGTACAATATTTTACTGCAAACACATTTTCAATAAAATAATAGAAAAGATACAATGGAAAATACACACATTACACAAAGATTTTTCCCCTGGAAACCCAAACCCATAAAAACCAACATATTCTATATTCATTCATAGTGATACATTGTTTACAATACAATACACATATAGGAGACAATGTCATCCAAAACCCTAACCCAATGACTTGGATTAGTCAACAACCTTAATTCCTTAACCCGAAATAGAAAATCATCGACAAAAACCATGTGTTGAAAAACCACCCAAATATGAACACAAAAATTAGGGTGACACGAAAACAAGGCAAAAATGTGACATGTTTCTCGAGGAAAAAAACATTATCGCGGGCACTGCCCCTGAACCCCCTTAGGGGGGGCCTAGAGGCCCCCCCTCAAACCCCCCTGTGCCCGACGCAATGTAGTAGACACTAGATCTAGTCATGCAAAGAATATAACACATACCCAACATTCTCCCACTTGTTGTTTTCTTTGCATATAGGAGGTTACAGGGTTACATAGTCAACTATCCAGAGCGACAATGCCCATGGATCCTCTACACCAAGAGAACTTCTCAGTGTTCACATATTTTTTTAATGAATATGCAACATTATTCAAAGTGTACACCTTCCTCAGCAACTATTTATTTTCTTCAACCATGTCTCTCACAAAGTGATATTGAATATCAATATGCTTTGTCTTTGAATGATAAGTCGGGTTCTTAGCCAGAAAAATTGCACTCTGACTGTCACAATCTATCCTTACATCTTGTTGTACCAAGCCAATACCTGAACACAATATTTGTAACCATATTGGTTCCTTACTTACATGAATGGATTCCATGTATTCAACTTTTGTAGTTGAAAGT
>JZKD02S1550526.1:0-10412 GCA_000966675.3 Picea glauca
AAAGGTTTATAAAGGTCTCAGGCAACATAATTGTTTATGTTCCTGAGATCAAATTTGTTTCAAAAAAATAAGGGGGATGCAACCACCCTGATTTTACTAAATATCCAAAAACTAACAACAATCTATTTTTTTGATTCAAAATACATCATAGAAATGACTGGGAGATCTTAAAAGTGTCTCATATCATCTTTGAAATCATGGGCTCCTGAATTATCCTGAAAGCAAAAAAAATAGAAAGATCTCAGATATGTTTTCTGTCATTAATTTAGACAATTCGAATTTTCTTAACTGGCTACAGAATCTTGCGATTCTGTAGCTAGTTATAATAGTAAATGAAATCTCATTTTATTGAATAAACAAAACAGTCTAATCTAATAATAAAAATAGTTTATGCAACAAACCAAATAATCTAACTTAAGAATGACACAATCATGTTATTAAATTAAAAAATCCATACCTCTAATCATGAAATCAAACCGTATCATGAAACTTTGGAGTTAACGATGGCTGTAGCTGCCTCTATGTTTTTAAAAATCACATGACCTATGGTTTTCAAACGCTTATCCTTCCCTTGGATAATAGATTCAAGCCTATTGTTTTGGTTTGTTAAAACATCAACCTGGTCTTTTAAAAACTTAACTCGTGACTATAGAAACGGGACATCAGTATAGTATCTGTCGATCTATTATAGACAGACATCGCACTGTGACTGTGAGGCGTTTTCATCCAAATGAACAAGATTATGGATCGGAGAACCCTCCATATGGATAGCATATTTGTTGCAGAGCTGGACACCAGGAAACTCTGGGTTGTCTCTCAAACAAGGAGGCAAATTATCGACAAAGTTATAGGGTCGGTTAGGGTATAGCCCGAATGACATAGGGTCTTCCTCTGCAAGGAATTTGTTAATATCGGATTCTGAGATTTCGTTAACCTCTATCATACTGATCGCATCTGCATGAGAGTTTATCTTATTTTGAAGACTTCGAGAAATTAGCCTGCCAGCTCTTTTGTTTTTGAAATTGACATCAACATTACTTTTAAACTTCTTTCCTGTAGGTTTCTTTATAGTTTTAATACAATCCTTTGGATGTGTAACCGGTTGACTAGCCTATTGAATGACCTTAGGTTAGATCAAGGGTTCATTGTTAGGGGAAGAGTCACAAGCCTGGGTAGGTGGAAGAGGTGTCGTCGGGTGGACAAGGGTTTCATCAACGACGGGCTTATCTACTACTCCCAATTCAGGGTTACCATAACCATTTTTTGTTATAAACGAATCCCAACAGTCATTTTGAGACTCTAACTGATGTATGAGGATGATTTTAATCAGGCTGTGATGAAAAAGACTTGAGTCTGACCTTTGTTTCTTAAATCTTTTCCCCATTTTATATAGACTTCTGAGTAGGTAATATGGCATATTCAAAGGGAAACCCATAAAACTCATAAGTAGGAATAAATGATATAGAAATACAAGTCTGAACCGTCCCTCACATGTAACAAATTTTTTCACCACAGCGAGTAAATCATGCCACCGAGATTTTAGGAATGAAATTGGCATACCTCTATCACAACTGGTTATTTTTCACGATGTAAACAACAGGGTCCAAGGGACTTCCTCCACTTTTGTGTTTTTAAACCATTTCTAACCAACCGCTGGAAATCCTGTGGCTTGACTCGAGAGCTCCTCGGTTATCTCCAATTTCACATCACCAAATTTTTCCCTACAACCATCAAAGGATAAGGAGAACTCTTGGGCAACCTGAAGATTAAAATCCTGAAACTTCTTGATGAAAACATGCCAGCCATTTCTTTCCAAATCCTCACTACCATCAGCATATGAGAGTAGGGTTTGGATTCCATTTGGTTCAATCCTTACGACCGGGGCCATATTGGATAGGAGGGTAATCAAAGAACAACATACAGGTAGGGTTTGCAAAAACGAAATAGAGCCATAACCCCGAGCCTAACAATACAAGTTGTAATGACTCATATGATGGGAAGGGTGTTTAATTAAAATTCATGTGAAGAGGTTTGTGAAACCCGAGACCATCCTAAGAAGTAATGTAAATCTATACATCGTAATCCACCTTGGTAATGATTACGAGCTAGGACCAAAGTACTCAAAAAAACATAAGTGCGCACATCAAGGTTTGATTACAAAGTTGGGTAAGTTTAAAAAATTGGAATAATCAAAAGTTTTGTGAAAATGTGATCAAAGATCAAACCAAGACCAATACAAAAAAAATCAAATTGTGGGGGTCTTTCGTTCATAAAACCATCAATCTCCTAGGCATGCTTAGAGTGGAAAGGGTCAAAAACAAAACAGGGTAATATCTTCATGTCAAGGAATCAAACTCCATAACAAATTAAATATACCATTTTCCTTCAATGAAACTTTAAAACAAAATGGTAGTTACAGTCACAAGTTTTCATGCTTTCAGTAATGAAAACGTAGCATGAATAGATGATAAGTAAAAAGTGACGATTTACAACTATCGTTTAGGAAACTGCTCATGAAGAGTAATAAAATTTCATATACCCTGTGTAGGTAGCTTACATAGGTCATTTTATAAAAATAACAATTATATAATTGTTGCCAATAGGATGGTAAGGGGAAAGTTCCCATAAGGGTAGAGTCTTTAATAATACCGACCCCTACACTCTCGTACATTATTTTTGAATCTCTGACTAAATGGAAATTGTTTGTGTTGTTGGGAGTAGTATTCTGTAGGAAGTAGTTAAGATGGTAAATTGTTACAATTGTCCCTTGATGAGGGAACTAAAACAAACAAAAAACTAAAGACGCAACAATGGTCATGGTGTAAAAACAACTATGACTGAGAAGAAAATTGTAATGAAGGGGTGCATCAACCACTTCCACCTCTACTGAAGAATGTTTCCCCCCTACTTCCACATCCAACAAAGTCAAGAGCCCATACAGTTTAAAACCATGTCCATCAAAATCCTTGAGGGTGGTGGGGGATGGGTTAATACTAGGAAAATCGATGACTTTCCAACAAGATAACAACATGACACATGTGGAAGCTCCTTCGTCCAAGATGGTGCGATGGATGTTTTTCCCACAAACACTGACTTTAATCTGAAAAGTGAGTTGGTGGGAGAGCCTCGGTTTAAATTATTCTATATTGAACATGATAGTATTGGATGAATTAGGTTCTACATCTCCAAGGGATGACAATAACATTTTACATTGACTCGGATAGTTATGTATAAATTTGAGAATCAACATGGCACAAGGTGCTTGTGCTAAATCCTCAACAATGTTGTAATTTTGAGTGGCACAAGCACTGGGATTAAAATCCAACTTGCAAATAGTTCCCTTTGGTGGGATAAATACTAAGTGAATGGTGGGATTCTGTATCTGGAGAGAGATAGAAAGTGGAGGAGGGACATATGAAGTGGATTTTTTATCATTATTTCCCCCAGAAGTAATGTTTGTTGGAACAATGTCATAATTATTAACTCTAGTTGTGAGGTCAACAATATTACGCATGAAAACTTGTTTAGGTCGATGGAACTATAAGTAGAATCCCCTTGAGGAGGATGATCTACATTTCCCCTTGTGGAGGGGTAGGATTTTGGTCAACTATTTTTTTTTGTTGAGGGGGAAAGGGATTAGTCAAGACAATCAGTTGAGATCCCCCTTTCATAAATTTATTGACTTAATCTCGATGGGGACACTCTCGCGTATAATGTTCCTATGTACAAATGAGGCAAGGATACTTGGCTTTCGGCTTAGGCTTGTTATCAATAGCTGGATCAATATTTTTATTACCCTCCTACTAGTTCAAAGATTTTTTATATTTCCCCATATTTTTTTCTTTCCTCTAGGTTGTTGGGATGAAACAGATTGGAATGAATGCACCTCAGAGGATCGACCAAGAGGGGTAGTATATTTGGTGTTTGAATTAGGATGAGAAGGATAAAGAGTATAAGTTTGTGAGGTTTGTGATCCTTGAGATTCAGTCGTGGGTTGGGTTTTAACATAACCAACCATATCATCGACATGGGAATCTTGAGCAGGGAGGGATGGATTGATCAATGGACAAGGAGCATGCAGAATAATATCATAGAGGGTGCCAGANAGGATTTTGGTCAACTATTTTTTTTTGTTGAGGGGGAAAGGGATTATTCAAGACAATCAGTTGAGATCCCCCTTTCATAAATTTATTGACTTAATCTCGATGGGGACACTCTCGCGTATAATGTTCCTATGTACAAATGAGGCAAGGATACTTGGCTTTCAGCTTAGGCTTGTTATCAATAGTTGGATCAATATTTTTACTACCCTCCTACTAGTTCAAAGATTTTTTATATTTCCCCATGTTTTTTTCTTTCCTCCAGGTTGTTGGGATGAAACAGATTGGAAGGAATGCACCTCAGAGGATCGACCAGGAGGGGTAGTATATTTGGTGTTTGAATTAGGATGAGAAGGATAAAAAGTATAAGTTTGTGAGGTTTGTGATCCTTGAGATTCAGTCATGGGTTGGGTTTTAACATAACCAACCATATCATCGACATGGGAATCTTGAGCAGGGAGGGATGGATTGATCAATGGACAAGGAGCATGCAGAATAATATCATAGAGGGTGCCAGACTGGGAATATACCAATCCAGGTACTGAGCACAACCAATGGCCTGCTCCTCGGTAACATCGCCTCACATGGAAACGTCTCGTGCAATAGGCAATAGAAGCGACTCTGTGAACCAATCTTCCAGTAGTTGGACTTGAATCATGTCTTTTATGAGATGTCTCCACCTACTCCATTCATGAATGTGATCAGATATGTGGGTAGAAGTGGATTGTTTTAACGAGGAAAAAATATCAATACTAGTCTCATAGCAGATTGGAAATTGGAAGTGAGCAAGAAAATCCATGGCGATGAAATTCAAGTCACCTAAAGAGTATTGTGTCAAGCTAATGTACCATTTCGCCACTCGACCCATGAGAATTCATTGGAAAAGATGCAACCTAATGGAGTCATCCATATAGGAGTTGGAGGAACACCATAGATGGAAGGTAATAACATGGTTGTTAGGGTCTTCTCTAGGCTTACCATTGAATTTCATAATATCAAAAGGTAATTTGTGAGGGATAGGTGGCCAAAACAACTAGTGTCAAATAGGGTCATTGGTCAATATCGAGAAACCAAGTAGATCTATTGTAGCTAGAAAGGGTAATTTCCAGTTGACCTATGCGTTCTGGTAAAAGTGATAGGGCATATCATGAACACGAGTGGGACCCTAAATGGTCTGAGATGGTCCCCTTACAATGTTTTTCATTTAGTGTTTTGCAGGTTGGGATGATCCTCCCATGAATGGTTGTTGAAGATAGGGTGGGGGAGGGTATGATCCAATTTGGAAGGTTTGAGGTTGGGGGTTGGGCTAAGGCTGGAAAAAACATTCCTGGGGTATTTTAGGTTGGGGTTTTGGTTGAGTCCATAGTGGGTTTGTAGTACCTGTATATGGTAGTCCAACAGTAATGTTCTGATGACTCGCATGAGCGGTTTGGCCCCCAACTACATGATGACTCCCCATGGGATATGGAGGTCCGATTGGTGGTTTACCACCAACCATATACTAACCCCTTACTGAACCCTGATTATTGGTTGGAGGTTACCCCAGTGGGATATGGTATTTGGGAAAAGTATGAACCTCCAATTGGAGGTTTCCCCCAACAACATATTGTCCCCGAGCAAGGTATTGGCCTCTCGATGGAGGTTTACCCCCAAAATGAAGTTGGATTGCAATTGTATGTTATCATAATCCTAATGAATGACCTCCATATGGAGGTATAACCCCTGGTAGAAGGGTGATGTCCAACAAGGTTTTTTACCCCTTCTAGATATACTCCACTCAGCAGGGATTTCCCCCTAGGGTAGGATGTAGAAGGAGGTATTGTCAAAGAAGGCACAGGGATGGTCTGGACAGTCTATGAGACCAATGTAAATATAGGAATGTGAGGCTGAGACATATTCACCCGAGGATTTTGGGAGATGGGATGAAGCACCATTGTTCCCCTCAATGCAGGAGGAGTAGGTGGTAAATTCTNAGGGAGGGATGGATTGATCAATGGACAAGGAGCATGCAGAATAATATCATAGAGGGTGCCAGACTGGGAATATACCAGTCCAGGTACTGAGCACAACCAATGGCCTGCTCCTCGGTAACATCGCCTCACATGGAAACGTCTCGTGAAATAGGCAATAGAAGCGACTCTGTGAACCAATCTTCCAGTAGTTGGACCTGAATCATGTCTTTTATGAGACGTCTCCACCTACTCCATTCATGAATGTGATCAGATATGTGGGTAGAAGTGGATTGTTTTAACGAGGACAAAATATCAATACTAGTCTCATAGCAGATTGGAAATTGGAAGTGAGACATAAAATCCATGGCGATGAAATTCAAGTCACCTAAAGAGTATTGTGTCAAGCTAATGTACCATTTCGCCACTCGACCCATGAGAATTCATTGGAAAAGCTGCAACCTAATGGAGTCATCCATATAGGAGTTGGAGGAACACCATAGATGGAAGGTAATAACATGGTTGTTAGGGTCTTCTCTAGGCTTACCATTGAACTTCATAATATCAAAAGGTAATTTGTGAGGGATAGGTGGCCAAAACAACTAGTGTCAAATAGGGTCATTGGTCAATATCGAGAAACCAAGTAGATCTATTGTAGCTAGAAAGGGTAATTTCCAGTTGACCTATGCGTTCTGGTAAAAGTGATAGGGCATATCATGAACACGAGTGGGACCCTAAATGGTCTGAGATGGTCCCCTTACAATGTTTTTCATTTAGTGTTTTGCAGGTTGGGATGATCCTCCCATGAATGGTTGTTGAAGATAGGGTGGGGGAGGGTATGATCCAATTTGGAAGGTTTGAGGTTGGGGGTTGGGCTAAGGCTGGAAAAAACATTCCTGGGGTATTTTAGGTTGGGGTTTTGGTTGAGTCCATAGTGGGTTTGTAGTACCTGTATATGGTAGTCCAACAGTAATGTTCTGATGACTCGCATGAGCGGTTTGGCCCCCAACTACATGATGACTCCCCATGGGATATGGAGGTCCGATTGGTGGTTTACCACCAACCATATACTAACCCCTTACTGAACCCTGATTATTGGTTGGAGGTTACCCCAGTGGGATATGGTATTTGGGAAAAGTATGAACCTCCAATTGGAGGTTTCCCCCAACAACATATTGTCCCCGAGCAAGGTATTGGCCTCTCGATGGAGGTTTACCCCCAAAATGAAGTTGGATTGCAATTGTATGTTATCATAATCCTAATGAATGACCTCCATATGGAGGTATAACCCCTGGTAGAAGGGTGATGTCCAACAAGGTTTTTTACCCCTTCTAGATATACTCCACTCAGCAGGGATTTCCCCCTAGGGTAGGATGTAGAAGGAGGTATTGTCAAAGAAGGCACAGGGATGGTCTGGACAGTCTATGAGACCAATGTAAATATAGGAATGTGAGGCTGAGACATATTCACCCGAGGATTTTGGGAGATGGGATGAAGCACCATTGTTCCCCTCAATGCAGGAGGAGTAGGTGGTAAATTCTGAGAGGTAGGATCCATGCACGATGTGGGAATATGGGGTGTATGTGAGGATGCGTGGGAAGGATCCCAATTTGGTGGTTGAGGAATCAGGTTCAGAGACACACCCAACCTATCAAAGATATCATGTCCTAAAGGTGTCCTCCACAAAGTTCGAATAAGATTCTGATTAGGATTAGGAATACTAGATGTTCGTAGAGTGGTTGTAAATCCTACCGATAAGTTAGGATGTTTGGATTCCATATTCACAATGTCCTCAAAAGGTACAAGTGGTAGTCGAGGATAATCAAGTTCAATTTTTCCTAAAGAGTTTATCTGTATGAGAAGTGGAATGAGAGGATCCGTGAATGGTCAGTTTGTAGGAGGGAGAAAACCTTCTTGAAAACTAGGTTCCTCAAGGAGATCAATCAAGGGAGTAGAAACACTCCTAGATTCATAATAATTCTCTTTGTTTATAAATTCCTCCCAAGAGAAGTATTCGAGTGAATGAGGAGGAAAAGGATTGTAATATTCTGTAGGAAAACCTTATGTCCTCTGAGACCTACACAGACCTTGGTCATCCAGAATGAATTATGACAATAGCAATCCTAGGGAAAACTAAGGGAAACAAACAACACAAGCTAAGAAATCTAGAAAGAAATCAGGAAAACAAACCTTTTGACAATGAAAACACTGGTTAATGATGAAATCCAACATCATGGGATCGATATAGGAAGGGGTTGATATATAGTGGGAGGAGCAGTTACATTGGTAACCTTCCTAACAAACTTACACCCTCATGTAAGTTCCCTCATGACACAACCGTGGGTTACCCTCCAAGTAGCCTGAGTGATTTTGCAAGATACCAGATCTAATAAATACGCAGAACAGAAATAAAATGCTAGGAATGGAAGAATAATAGTAATATAACCAGCATAATCATCCACAGTAACATAGAAATAATATGAGAACAACAACTGAAATAGCACTTTGATTCAGAAAGAAATGGTCACAGGCCTCTTCGAGGGGGCAACCTCCAGTCGAGAAGTGCTCTATTACAATAATCTCCAAGCTAGGGTTTTCATACCCTCGACCCTTATGTATACTAAATATGTCTATTAAGAGAAGCATCTAGAGGAAGATCCTTCTAGAAGAAGAAGATTCTATTAGGTCTTCTTACACCCGCCTTATTCTATTTTATTGAAAGGCCTTATTAATATTGACCTTTATTACATCTGAATACATTGATCTACCTATGTGCAGGTTAGGACATTAACATGTCTGCCCCCTTAAAAAAAACCTTGTCCTCAAGGCTTGAGATGTGGAAACTATTGCAGAATGGTAGCTGGTAACCAAGTGGCATCTGTTGGAGTCATATATTTCCACTGTACTAGCACTTCCTTGATGGTTCTCTGATGCAAGCAAAACTCACGTTGGTCCAAAACTGCTTTTGGCTGTAGCCAAATGGATCCTTCTTCAGCTAACTCTGGAAGGTTGGTTTGAATTTGGCACCTGGTTCCAATCACCTTCTTCAAGCATGAAACATGAAAAACAAGATGTAGCTTTGAATGACTGGGCAGAGCTAACTGATATGTGACTCATCCCACATGCTTGAGAACTATGTAAGGGCCATAAAATTTGGGTGCTAGCTTATGACAATGCTCGGACTTGAGGGAATTTTTCTTATATGGTTGCAGTCTCAGAAACACCTGATCCCCTTCTGCAAATTGACGTTCAGAGCGACCTTGATTTGCTTGCTGCTTCATTCGATTTTGTGCCATGACCAAGTTCTCTTTAAGGGTAAAAAGGATATCCTCTCAGACTATAAGTGTTTGGTCAACTGCCTGGACCTTTGAGGTACCCGGTAAGTATGAGAGAAATGAAGGTGGCTTCTGTCTATATACCGCTTCAAAAGGAGTCATGCGAGTGGTTGTATGGTATGTAGTGTTGTACCACCATTCGGCGAGGGGTAACCATTAAGCCCACAGGTGTTGTTTTTCAGAGGCAAAGCACTGCAAATATGTTTCCAAACACTTGTTGACAACTTCCGTTTGATCATCCATCTGGGGATGATAAGTTGAGTTGAGATGCAATTGTGTGCCTTCTAGCTTAAACAATTCTTGCCAAAAATTGCTTGTGAAAGTTCGGTCACGATCAGAAACAACAGAGTGCAGCATGCCATGAAGCTTGAAGACCTGGTCCATGAAAATTTGAGCCACCGTGGATGCAGTAAATGGGTGGTGAAGAGCACAAAAATGAGCATACTTGGAAATGCAATCCACCACCACCATTATGACTGATTTATTCCCCGATTTGGGTAAGCCTGTAATAAAGTCCATAGAGATATCCTTCCAAATAGTAGGGGGAATAGGAAGTGGTTGGAGGGTGCCTGGAGATTTGATTGTTTCTCCCTTGTTGCATTGACACACCTCACATTCAGCGACAAACTTACAGATGTCCTGTTTCATACCATCCCAGAAAAAAGAATGTTTGACTCGGTCATATGTTTTGGTGAACCCTGAGTGCCCCACTGTGGGTGTAGCATGAAGCTCAGAAAGTACCATGGATTTGAGCTTGGATTGTTTACTTAAATACAAGCGGCCTTTGTATCAAAGCTCATTCTTGAGCCAAGAGTACCCTGGGGGAGATGTAGCCTTTTTCTACAGTTGTTGAATCAGATGTGAACTTTTGGGATCTTGAAGCCATTCTTGGTGCACAACTTGGAGCCAATCAGGTACAATGAATGAAAGAGAAAAAAGGGATCCTTCATCTTCATATTTCCGGGACAGTGCATCCACCATGACATTGTCTTTTCCCTTCTTGTAAATTATCTCATAATCATATCCAA